>MJUU01047740.1:295-22346 GCA_002080025.1 Modiolus philippinarum | reverse complement strand
TACCCAATTTTACCCCTTTTTGGCCCCTTTTTCTGAAACGGGCGGGGCCATAAACCCGAAATTAAAACCCGGGATAGCCATTATGCCAAGAAACCACATACTGAAATTTGAAGATGATCCGTCCAAAAGAAACAAAGTTATGCTGGCCACAGATGCCGACGCCGACGACTGCGCCATACCATAATACGACCGCAAAATTTTTGCGGTCGTATAAAAATTATCTGAAAACATTTCAAAATCATTCCTAAACAAACATTTGTAATAAAATCAATTAACCATCATCTTATATTTCAAATTAAATTTCAAATCAACAATACTTTGTATCCATTATACAAATGTACTACTTTCATAAATTCAAGCTTACTACCCATTTTTTATTCTAATTACATTCAGAATTTTTTGTAAACAGCCAATTCAATATAGGGTTGTTTTCATGGTTGTAAAATTTCTTGATTCATTCTCCTAAGAAGGGTAGTACTTTTTAGCAGTCATTAACATTTGCAAATGGAAAATAGAGATATTATGACTTTAATTTTGCAAGATTTTATTTTCATGCTTTTAATATAATGAATATAGCGAAAATCAGAACCTTACTAACATTACCTGCTATATCATATTTGAACCTGCAATTTTTGCATAGCTTCATCAATGTATATAAATGGACAATGAAAAATGGCATATCTTAGCATGCACATATAAAGACATAAAGCACACAACACATACATGCTTTTCATGACTGTCATGACTGCAGTACTTGTACATGAACTTCTTCCATTCACTGTTTTTCAAAATAATTTGTGTAAGACAATTAAACACATTTTAACACTCAATTTTTACCTACCTTTTTCATACAGTTATGAGCCACTTCCTGTAGATCCGTACTGTTACTATTCAGAGCTTTATATAACACATTGAATATCTTTTCTCTTCTGTTGGCAATGTAATGGCAAGCTGCCAGTGCACCTGTATTGATAAATACAATACATTACTAGTACATTGTAATACACAGAGATGATTTTAAATGATGTGACAAAATAATCTGAAAATAGCTAAATTAAAGGGGTTAGTCTTTTCAAAACATCTATTTTTATTATATCAGACAAGATCCAGAAGCTTTTGAAATCTTATTACATTGATTAGATATCTGAAATCAGATATTTATCTGAATAAAATAATTCCTGAATACAAATATATCAATAACATGCTATTTAGCTAGTTTAGCAGATAAGTGGGTGTCCTGAATTTCAATAATTTATTGAGCATAAGCAATTAACAGTTTCTAATTTTAGTTTATGTCAATATTTCTATAATTTGTGAATTTCAGTATTCATATATCATTGCAACTTCAAAGTTCTTTTATTGTGCAAACTATAATACACTTACGAAGAGCACTCTTCCTAAGGGGAACTAACTCTGTAACAAATTTATACTTACGCAGAGCACTCTTCCTAAGGGGAACTAAGTCAGTAACAGATTTATACTTACGCAGAGCACTCTACCTAAGGGGAACTAAGTCAGTAACAGATTTATACTTACGCAGGGCACTCTTCCTAAGGGGAACTAAGTCAGTAACAGATTTATAACATGGCAGTTTCAACAGTACAGCATCCTCTGCTTCACACAGGCTCAATAACTATATAACAGAACAAAATATGCATTTTTTACTGATTACAAAATACTGTCACATAAATATCTAAAAAATGTCACTTTCACATGATTAATCTTATGCAAATTATCTTCCCTTTATATGGCTTATCTGCTCCTTATTGCTCATATGATCTAATTCATTATTAAGAAATAAAATAAAAATATTTTGACAAAATTCTTAAATTTAATGCAATTGTAACATCAGGAACTGTGAATAAATATTTGAAACTTGGAACTGTGTAAATATAATTCATCACACATTTAAGGGTTATTATTTTACTTATATGATGTTTTTTGTATAGTTTCAACAAACCTTTTTTGTATTTAAATCCCAGAGTCTCTTAGACTCCTTACAGCTATCCTGCTTATATATCAGTACATGTAAATGAACCTTTTGAAAAATTGACAAAATGTGTTATATTGTCAAAATACATAGATTGTTAACATAAACTTCCAGTGAAACATAATTCATTTATAGGTACACTGATTAAAATGGTATTATATATACAGAGTCACTCAAGAATGAAATGTATGTCAAAGAGTCAAACTACCTAGTAAACTCTGTAGTACTATCTACCTACTGGCCTACTATTATTGTTCTACCTCTTACAGTTTCTGAGAAATGGACTTAAACCCAGAACTTAACCGGACGTATGGATGCACGGATGTACGGAAGGAAAAACAAGGGTAATACTATATGCCCCTTCCACATTCGTGGGTAGGGCATAAATATGTCTCCATATCAATCGATATGGTGTTAACATACATTGTAAGTAATCTTACCTCTGTAAAGAAGACATTATGTTCCAGTACATTCAGATCTATAGTAAATAGTCTGGGTTCCAGTGTAGTACAGAAAGTGTTCCCATCCTATAATATATAATAAATATTACATCATGTAATACAAGTAAACGGACTGGATACTGTAAAACAGGAAACATCTAAAGTCTAAGATTAAGCTTGCTGAGTCTGAGATGATTGAAATCAAAGGCCACTTAGATACTCTTGTCTTGCATTTCAACATTTCATTTTTAGCTGCGTTCCCTCTAAAGTGAAATCAAATTCATCAACTTAATTTTCCGACATTCTTCCTTTTACTACGTGTATTACATCTCTTTTATGAAAAGTCATATAAGCTGGAATGTTAACCCAAACATAAAACATTATAATATTATTTTCCTGGAAATTTATGTTAAATTTTACTTAATATGATATTACTTTTTTATAGTGTGAAGAATAAATGCATAAATGATGAGCTCTGAGGATTTATATGTTAGAAAATCCTGATTTTTCAACTGAACAGTTACTTGGTAGTTTTCNTTGCCAATATCTCCAAGGAATGCATTGCCTATGAACAGAAATGTAAACAAAATTTTTACACCTTTAATTTTTAAATAAAGAAAATTAGGATAATGGCTTTCCTAATGTCTGCCTGTATAGTGTCTGTGGGCTATCATTATGTACCTGACTTGAATTACTTAATCCATTAAACACAGTTAATGTTCTGAATTTTTGTGTGAGTGTGTTTCACTCTGATTATTTATCTTTTTCAACACATATTTTTGATAGAAAAGTCATCATCTGCTAAATACAATGTACCTACAATCAATACTGTGACTGCTGAGAATAAACATTGATTATCATTTTAAGAAAATTAAGGATTATTTTGACTACTTCTGAACCTCATGTACAACAAAATACTATTTGCCAAAGAAAGGGACCAAAAGTAGGAGTGTAATAAATACAGTAGACTCCGCCTTATCAGATACAAGAATTGTCAGAAAAAAATATTTTATTTGCCGGAGTATTCGATTGTCCGGTAAACCCATTTTTGGTAATGGGGAATCATTCTGTTGGCAAGAAGAGGTTGAAATGTTGAAGGGCATGTCACCATGTAGAAACTTTGTATCCTAGAACCTCATTTTAGACATTTTGTAGTTAAAATCTATTGTTTTCATTGTAGAATCATTGTAAATTTGACAGATTACGTCACAATCGGGTCAAACTGTGTATTGCCAGCTGACTGTTGGAAATTAAACGGTGTTTTCAAAAATAAACTAGAATAACTGTGAGCAAAGCTCACAAAAACATACCCCCTGCTCCCCCATTTGATTCCAGATGTAAAAAATTCACAAAAAAAAAATTCAAGTAAAATCAAATTTTTAAATAGCTGGTGCACAATGGCAATATGTAATGAACATTCTGTGAAAGTTTCATTAAATTCCACCAAGTGGTCTAGGAGGAGTTGTCGCCACAAAGTATGTACCCTATGGCGGACGGACGGACGGACGAACGAACGAACGGAAGGACGGACGGATGGACGAACGGACGGACAGACACCATGATCACTATATACCGCCCTCTAAAGCAGGGGGTATAATAAAACTGTTTACGTATCTGAATAAACTTATTTTCCTCTGTTTTGTGTTTATTATTTCCTCTCATCAGTGTTTAATCATCCCTTTATTGGATCGTGTAGTTACAATTTTCATCATGTGCTAAAAATAACTAAGGGTAAAGCCAGTTTGTAAACAAAATGGCAGCTGGTAGGTCAGCAATCGATCTTTGTAGAATCTTCCTGATTACACAATTTGGAGACTTTTTATAGAAATACACCATGATCCATGTACCTAGGACTTACTTCTTGTAATAAATTATGTTTTATAACCGCTGTGCATTGGCTAACAGGAACTTCAAACAAATATGCAAATTATGCAAATGACTTCTCGTCAACATTTATCTCCCTTGCTCTGTTTTACACGATAAATGACAAATCAAATGAATTCCATCCAAAAAAACTTAATTAAATACAAAAGCAATAGAAGGGAATTCATATCATATTTTATTCTTTTATTAAATACATTATGTTATTGATTTTCGTTGTACAGACATACAACAATATGCAAATTACCTCTGACTTCACGATCTCGCTGCATGGACAAGAAATACACAAAACCAAACAAAATTCTCACTATTAAAACTTATGAATATACAAAAACAAAAGAACTGAACACTATTTGTTTTATTAATTATTAATTAGGTAATATTTATTGATTTCCTGGCAGATTTATGGCTTCGTCAACTGTTGACACTTCCACGCAAATGTTTACCTGTAGTTACCTGTAATTAGAATATTTGATTTCAATGACTCTGATCAGCACAAGCCACATATTTTTTATTCAAATAGGCAATTTATTCTCTTATCCGATATCCAATTAGGCGGAGAAATTAACACTACAACTATGGGAACTGGTTTGGTGTTTTGAAATCATATTCGATTTGCCAATATATTCCTTTATCCGATTATTCGATTTCATGGAGTCTACTGTATTAACTAGAGTTTATTCAATTTAAATATTAAACTGCAATAAAATCAAAGATTTGGTATATAATATGATGGTTTTCACCTCCATATTGGGGAATATTGAGCCTACTTCAATGCAATTTACACTATAAGCTTTTGAAATACAACAAAGTCCTCATGACAACAAAAATAAATGCAACAATCCTATATTGTAGTATATACATGTACATGCTGAAAATGTATTTCAATATTTGACAAACCTGTTCTCTGACAATAGTATTAGGTGATGTAATCTGTCTCACTAACTCATGTGTTACTTCATGGAATGATTTCTTCTGTGCAGAAATTATTTCTTCATTTTCTTTACAAACAGTCATTTCTTGAGAACACTTCATTAACATGTTTTCCAGATTATGTTTGGCTAAATCTACAGCCCCACTGGATACCTCCTTCGTTAAGTCCATCATCACAAACAGTAATGCTTTCAGAAATGAAAACTGATGTTCCAAAACCCAATTCAATGCCATTCTCTCATACATAAACTTAATTGCTAGGCAACTGAAAGAATGGAAAGAATGAATTACAAAAGAAAAATTCATTTGTAAATATACTCTATTTTGAATCATTAAATATATAAAAATCTTAATATTATCTTGTTAATTTAGTTTACACAAAAGAATATGAAAATGGAACATTGATTTACCCCATCATTATTCAAGCTCAAAAATATATCACATTCTATGTATCTTTCTTCCTGAAATTATTTTGAATTTCATTTTGTACCTTTCAATAAAAACATAAAACACATTGTAATATGTAATATATATATAAATATAACATATCAAGTCCATGTCTTGCAGTTGGTCATCCCTTTTCAAGTGTCAATCAAGACTCATTGCACTTTTCTTTATTTTCACTTGTAAAATTTTTGAATTCATGAACTTGTTCTCATCTTGACATAGCTGAAATATTGCCTACTGGATGTAAAACTCTTACTAATCAATCAGTCATACAGTTGGCCACTTTTAAATGGTCAGCATTTGTAATGGAAAGTATCTACAGTAATACCAAATTATAATGCCCCTCTTTTCATTTGCCGTCTTACTTATATAACACCTCAGTTTTTGAAAGTCCGTTTTTCCAGCTGAGTCTTTATTTTCATTTTTAATCTCTCTTGACCTATTGCCAGACCCCCTTATGATTTGGCTGCACAAATGTTGCTAATATACACAACATTTACTGTACATGTATCTAGCAAAAGTTTCAATGACACTTACCCACCAACTTTTGCATACCAAGCTCTTTCATAACATAATGAACACATTCTCTCTACCAGGTAATCAAATGTAGGTAAACGACAAGCCTGAAAATAATATACATGAATCATAATCTTATAAACAGAAGGAATAACAAAAAAGACCTACAATTGTCGAAAATAACAATCACAAGCCACAATTAACAATTAACAAGGAAACTGCACTGGAAAAATACATATGAAAGACAAACGTAAATAATGATAGGAACTCCAGATGGCCAGACTTAGCTAAAGCTAGCAGTAGGCCTAGGGTAAAACTGGTTTATGGCACCCTATCCTATCCTTTCTCTATCCCATTTCCCTATACTATGATAAACATACAAATTAAACACCAATACATGTAGACTACTAACTCTAAGACCACTTTTTTGGAAAAGAAAAGAATGTGACAAAACGCAATTTAGAAAGATGGGTCAAAGAGTGTTTGCTGCTAAACTGCCAGATAGCACAAGGAGTGTAGTTTGTATTTTTGTTCTAGATAGATTCATATAATAAGAAGTATTATTACTGTTAAACTTTTCTGGATAATAGGACGGACAAGCATACTGTAAAATAAGGGCTTTGGTATAAATTTACAGAACACAAACTCAAATCAATACAGGGTGAAGGAGATGAAAGAAATTCCTAATTTCTCCTTATTTTCATTCAAATAATAACCTGCCTGAATACTTCTAATGAAAGGTTCCCTTTTATTACCATACCTTCTCTTTACTTCCCAGTATTGTAGTGGCTGTATCTAAGATCAGAACAAGAGCTAGATTCCCTGGTTTACAGAGTTCTTTTTCTTCATGTCCCATAATGACAGCTAGAGCATCTATAAGTATCTGTGTATCCATACCATGTAACTTGTTCTGTTTGTCACCCACTGGAAAGGGACCTGTAACCAAACATTTCAACAATGCACCTCAATAATTTATTGAAACGGAAGACATATACACAACAATAAATTTAAAATCTCTTATTCATAACATTTTTTGTCAAACAGCAATTTCTTATAAATGTATTTATGACAATATCATATAATCTTATCACAACAAGATCAGTGTCAATGGAGGATCAAAAGAGTGGCAAGATCTCGTGGTTTCAACCCTTTTCTGAAAAATGGTCAATTAAAAATTTTATGCAGATTTTATGCAAAAAAGACAAAATTAGTCAAAATTAAGCTTAGAAGTCCCTAGAAACATTTTCAGCAATTCCTCTGGTATTCAAGCAATCAAATTTCAACTGAAACATGACTTCTGTCAAAACTTCAGTTTCTTTACTAATACTAATAATCAAATTTATGCTACTAAACTCAACTTGTATGATAGAGAAAGGAGTATCACCACACTGTGGGGATAAAGAATTGTGTGATGTTGCATGTGTATCCATATAAACAAAAGAAAGACGGCACCTCAGGCATCAAGAAGTTCCTAGGTTAAAACTGAAATTAATGTAAGTCAAATAAATATAAAAATATTTTGAATATTTTGATACCTTCTACATATCAAGACATCATGGCCAAAATACGTAGTGACAAATACCTAAAAAAACTGCGGCAACCAAACATTGCATGATTCCCGATGCAATTGGAAGTAGTATCTCTGCAGTTTAGGCCGCCAGTAGAGAGAAGCCATTTGGGGTGGTAGGGAGTTTTTGTGAATGTTGTCCATTTAGAAGGAATGTAAAGACCAAATCACCTACTTGTCAACTCTGATGCACAGCCATGAAATGTCAATGAACTTTGGTACAAAGGACTTGAACATTATTTATTTTATTGAAAAAAATGTAAAAACATTTTCAGAAATTATTTAACATTAATAATCTTTAATAATTTTAACTTCTTGTGTAATGAACATTAATGTTCCTTTCCCTTTATGTAACCATTGACAATAATTATGTATTATGACGTCACATATTCTGAACCTCCTGATAGTACTTCAGGGCTGTAAATTGTATGTAAATTATCCTGATGACGGCGTGAAAACGCCGAAACTAGTGGATCAATAAATACTAGTTACTCTGCATACCTGGAAAGTGTTGTTGTCTATATTTAGTGTCAAATATTTTGAATGTTTATCATTGTAGAATGTTGGAGAAACAATGTTAGATAAACATATCATAAACAGAGATGTGATGGTACCACATTCTTGTGTCAAGTCTCGTTGGTTGAATGATTCTCATTAGGCCATGTAAAATTAATTATCTGGTTCTCAGATACCGCCGCATGGGCAAAATCCTGGCCGCTGGCCTGTATTTATTGCCTCCCAAAAATAAATACAACGGTAACAAAATCCGCGTTCAAATTTTCCCGCTTTTTCACTTGAATTGATCAAAGAGAGACAACTCAAATTTCATTCGAAGCTCTCTTGATTTTTCATTTTCTTTAAAGAAATCGCTACTTCCGGTTTATATTCCGAATGGTTTTGTCAACAACAAAATGAAAGTTGATTTCGCTGACACCTTTGACGGGTTTTCGTGCGTTAACCCATCGTTTATTGTGAATTTGGCGGATTAAACAACTGTAAAGGAAACTAGAAAGCCCTGAAAATCTTCATGTGGCAAAACTACGTAGTCATACAAAGAACTGCTGCATATGTTTGCATGTATTAAGTTATTCCGTAATACGTGAAAATTATCAGACTGTGTGATTTCATATGCATGTGGATTTCATTGCTATAAATATAGAGGTAAACAAAATGTTATTTTCATCTTTGACAAATTATTGCGCAGCAGGCGTGTTGATCCAAAACGCAATATAAAAAATAGAGGTACTGTGGTCCACTGGGCCACAAATGAATACCCCCGCATGCCCAATATGATAAGAAGTTTAAATAAAAGGCTGATCTTTAAAGTCAACTGCGTCTTTTAATGTTATTCAAAAAACTTAATTTAAGCTAAGCATCAACATACCAATGTATCGGTAAACAGGAAGTAGTAGCGCAACCAACCTGAAAATAGCTTACACAGTACAACTCATTACCATGAAGCTCCAGACCAAATATGAAATCATTTCCACTTTTGGAAGAAGAGAAAACTTTGACGAAACATTTTCATTAGCAGTGGTATATGAAACTAAGTATTAATGTATTGGCAAATAGGAAGCAGCAGCGCCACAAACTTGAAAATATCTGACACTGTACAACTCATCATTTGGAAGCCTAATGCTCAATATCAAATCATTCCCACCTGTAGAAGCCGAGAAAACTTTGACAGTAAAAGTGTTACGGACGGACGGAATGACGGACGGACGGACAGACGGACGGACACCACCATCACTATATACCCTCCGCTCTTACAAAGCGGGGGTATAATTATGAAAGGGGAGTATGGCGAGTCTGCCTGAAATACCAGAAAACAGAGATCATTTAATGCATGAGAATGTTTTGAAATCCAGTCTTGAGAAGGGTCTTTCTAGATCTTGTTCTGAACTCAAAAATAAAGAATCTGTCATTGCAGTCACTGGAAGGGGATCCCACTATCATTTTGCTAATTGCAAGAATTTATTTTTGTGATTTCCTTGATAGATTTTCCTCTATCTAAATGGTCAGTGTATCTGACTGTAACCCTTCCACTTGTACTGCTGTCACCGACTTGTGACCAAGTAAATAATACAAATACACCTTATTTACCGGATCCCATTGGATCTAATCAAGGTTCATCAATTATTCCCCTGTCTATAAGGGAGTCTAATTCAATTTTCTCCAGGAGTTTCTTTAAGGTGACATATCCTGGTGAGGTATATTGGATCTGTCTTTTCTTTACCTGTTTCATGTCTTTGATGATTGCAGTTTGCTTTGACTCCAAGATTCGTGATGCATACTCCATTTATGGTATGGTCAATATACATTTTTCTTTTCTGTGTGGTACTTATGTGATGCAGGGACTATACATATATTGTCCTTGTGTATAATGTCTTTGCTATTTGTGTTTTTATTGTCTTTGGAGTATTTTTTTTCTTATGGTTTTGTTCTCTCTTACTTTTGTATACTTAACAATATTTTAATATTTATTCATAAAATCTCAAAAGTTAACGATGGAGTATGGATGAGCATACAAAATAAATACATAAATTAAATACCCTCCCTCCCTCACCATTTTTTTGAAAGTCATTATCTGAGAACCAGATAATTAATTTTACATGGCCTTACTACTCGTTGCTGGAGTAACACGCAGTGATTCAGCTCATTCAACCGACTCTACCTGATACAAGATGTTGTACCATTGCATAATATATATATTGTGTATATTTATTTACCTATTTGTTGAGATATTGATATCATGGTATAATGTCTGACCATACAAGCCATGAAAGGTAATGCTAATACTATATACCTATATAATCTGATTTATTAACTTATAGTTGCATTTTTTCATATGTAACATTTAAACGTTTTTTATGAAAATTTTAACGTCTGGTGGAACAGTTAACTGTTTACCGATTTCCAGACGAACTGTTCCATGGCCAAAATATATTGGCAGTGCGATGCCTTTCAAATCTTACTTATGTAGAAAATTTATTTATAGGCAAGATGTTTTAATTGTTTATATAAATTAATAAAACAGTTATTTCATGCCCCGTTTCAGGAAATAGCAAAACTTTTGTCCCTCGATGATGGAAATGACTTGCAAACTGTTGCCTGAGGCCTCTGGCCTAAGACAACAGTTCACAAGTCATTTCCAGCGCCTCGGGACAATAGTTTTTGCTTTTTCCTTCAAAGGCATGAAATAACTGTATATTGTTTACCTGTCTGTTGAGATATTGATATCATTGTGTAATGTCTGACCATACAAGCCATGAAAGGTAATGCAGTTTGTCTCAATTCTTTTATTGCAGCCGCCACTGTATAAAGAAAGTATGACAATATTACAGCTAACATATGAATAGCTGTCAATATACACACAAAACTATTCAAATTTTCTACATGTAAAGAACTGTATATTAAGTTATTTTGTGTTAGCTTTTGTTCATAATTTTTATTATAATAGGAAAGCGAAATATTCGATTTGTTTATATTTCGTGATTTACTGTTTTATTGAATGCATTTTAATTTATAAGGAAATTTATGTGGTTGCTAAAATTGTGCCAGAAGGTCAACTGCAAAATAGCAACCAAAAAAAAAAAAAAAACACACACATGCAAATAAATCCCATTTCACATACACTTAATGTGTTTCTATCTAGTTCTCCTGGAAGTCCAACAAATATACATGCATTAATAATCAAAATATAAGTTTAAAAGCAATAATCAAACCAATGCCTGGCATCTCTCATTTGTTAGACTACCTTGCATTGGATACCTAAGGCATGCTTGTCATGACAAAACATAAAAACTCCTAATGATTGCACTACAGTGATGAAACATGTCAATTATTAACACAGAAACGTCATTTTATTACTCGGAGTACAATTATGATTATGATCTGGTGAAAATTTCTTCAATAGATCAATCACACCTACCAAACATTCCTGTTAATGCCTGCTCATGTACTTTTCTTGAGTGAGAATCAGGAGTTTTGTACAGGGGACCAGTCTGTAGCGGCACTTCGTTTTCTGTAAAACTATAAATTAACATTTCTCTAAATCTAGAAGTAAATATTCATGTAAAAATAAACAAGAAACTAAATTTATACATTATTTCTTGAAAAATTCTCAAATAACACTATTGTTAAATAAGCTTTTTTGGTTTTAAACCTGGTATGAATGAAGAAATATGTCATTGTCTGTTTATCTTTCTCTAAATTTGTGACAGAAACCAGAAAACATTATATATTTTACCTGGTATGAGTGAAGAGATATGTAAGTGTCTGTTTATCATCCTCCAAATTCATGACAGACACCAGAAAACATTTAATCAGTTCCCATGCCTGTCGTCTTACAAAGTTTTCTGTTGTACTACATTTCAAAGCTGTCAGTGCTGCATCTATAGCCTGAGAAAAAAATCATGGATATGTTAGTAGCTATATAGTTAATATTTCATGACAGAAATAGTTAAAACAATTAAGTCTTTGTTAAAATAGGTATCATTAAAAAGTTTTTTTTTAACAAAATGAACGATTTTGTTGTCAACACAATTAGCAGATTGTCCACCTGGGCAGTCCCATAAGAATTTGCCTGCCCCAATTTTTATTTTTGCAATTTTACAATTTCCAAGAAATTTATGGTGTCTTAAGCAAGTAAACACAATAATTTAAATGTTTTGATATCATTTACAGCAAAAACTTATAAGTTTTCTTTACTTCAAGAGTGCTTACATGTTTATTGTCCATTTTCTATGATGACCTTAACAACCTACTAGTTCCTATTGTGTTGACAATTTGGCAATTTGATTCAACTTAAAATTTTATCATACTTTTAAGTTGTGCTTTAAATGACCAACTGGTATCTGTCTTCAGCAACATACACCGTGTATGCAAATAAGATGTGTTTTTGAAACATTACATATGACCCCAGCTCAAATTATCTCAATATTTGGTAAGAGTTATCTTTTTCTACAAACAAAACATGTGAAAATGGAATTTAAAGTTTTGACCTCTGTGACCTTGACCTTTGACATGACTTAATTTTTGGGGGCATTTTTATGTTCCTCTTGACTAGACCTATAAATTTAGCTTTAATACATGTAGATCAAAAGTCATAGCCAAGGTCAAAGTTTCGGATGCACAGACAGAAAGACAGACAAACAGGACAAAAACAATATGCCCTCGATCCTCAATCTGGGATTAAAAATGCTTGGAACCTTAATATACACCATTTTCATATTTGTTTCATGCCTGACTTTGACTTTGTTTTTTTAATAATGTTTTCAACAAAGGGAAGTAACCTACTGACCCTACGTCTGGTTTACAGTTCCATTGTAGAAAGGGGCAGCAGTAAAGTTGGAATACTAAGATAATATCTTTAAAGTAAGGGTATTATCATGATTTTCTTCAGATAAATGATTCCAAGTTATTTGGGTACTTACAACAGTGAAAATCGTATCAGTTTACAGGGAAAATGTTTCCCTTATGAGACTGAAAACCAGATTGTCAGTTGTTAGCGAGTAATGTCCCTTTCAAAAATATGCTAAAATGCAGTCTTCCCTTAAATACAGTGTTTTTTCTCACCTTTTTGGGACTGGGTCCGGGTCCCTTTCAATTGGGAAATTTTTCTGTGTTTGGGAAAAACAAAAAAGCATTATATGAGGAATAACTTTACACTTACAACTAATTAAGCAAATAACACCATTATAGAGAGTATTCAAAACATTGTTTACCTTGCATAAAGGCCAATTTCAAACATTTACCAAGGTTGATTATTATTTTAACTAACAGAAGAGTTTTGATTGGGAAAATTGGTCATGTTTTTGGGAAAATATAAGTATATTTCCCATTGGGACTGGGTCCTATAAACGGATCCAAATTTGATAGAAAAAAAACACTGAAATATGAAAATCATCTATAATCAGCTAATCAAATAATTATCCATCAATACTACTGTTTATCAATCTCTCATGGCCTGGGGAGGTTCTTGTGAGAACCTGTTCATAAGCAACAAATCGGTGCACCAGGAACAAGAAGATACAAGTCAAAGTTCATAAGGGAACAAGGAGATACATGACACAGCTCATAAGGAACAAGAAGAAATGTGAAAGTATTTTTAGCACCTATTTCCCTTACCTTTTCTACAGGTAATGTTACAGGTGTTTTAGAATCTTGGAAGTATATAGTTATACAAGGACCAGCTGTTTCTTTGTCATTGTACTGGAGCTACAATAAAATTTTAAATAAAAAGTGACTATTATAGCTGCTTTTGATGTTATATTTTTTTAACAAAATATGTATTCAATTTTTTGCTTTAGAAATAAACATTAAAACTTGATATAACTACCATAAAAGTTAAAATATAATTCATCACTGAAAATGAAGAAAGAAACAAATTGGCTATCATATTTTGAAAAGGTACATGTACACTAACACAAGATATACAAACCCTCTGAGGTTCTCTCAGCATTTTCCTATTTCCTCCACCAAACTTTCCAAGGACTCTAAAGGCCACATGTGCTATGTTGTCTACAGGATTCCGTAAAGTTTTCCATAAAGCCTATACAATTGTAAATGCATTAATATGAACAAGGAATTTAACTTTGAGGGTTTTCAATTAACTTAACTAGTCTGCCAATAATACAGCTAGAAATTTCAGTCCATTTATCCAGTATTTACATAACAAAAACAACTACAAAATTCTACTATTCAGCAAATTCAACCAAACAATCAATAAATTCTATAAAAGTATGCCTCGACATATTAAGTCTGCAACAATAATACATGTACCGTCTTGTCTCCATTTATTCGATGGCAAAAATTTTCGACACTTTTCATGTTTTGAGAAAAGTTAAAAATGTGATATCTTCAATTTTTCGACTATCTCCAAAAATCTTCTGGTGAAACTAGAGCCGTCGCCGAATGGCAACCAATTATGCCCCCGCTCATTGAACCCTGAATCAATATGGCAAGTGCAAATTTAAGCATGTGTTGACACAGTACAAGTATGGACACAATCATATGCCTCCCCTTTTTCCAAAATATATAAAAGGAATGTTCTCAGCCCAAAAATCAATTCTATGGGTGCTAGGCAATCTTCCTGTAAAGTTTCATCCATTTTGAGGCACTTTGAATTTTCCCGCCTTTTTCCAGTTTCCATAGCAATGGCAGCCATTTTGAAAATTCTGAGACCAAAAATAGTTTCTATGGGTGCTAGACATCCTTCTTGTAAAGTTTCATCAAATTTGAAGCACTTTTAATTTTCCCGCCTTTTTTCAGTTTCCATGGCAACCGCTGCCATTTTGAATATTCCAAAAGATATGTGTGTGCACATCTGCTTATTGTAAGTTAGATTCCTTTGAAGTAGTTGGAATTTGTTTGCAAACCTTCTAAAAAACATGAATAGTTGTGTTTTTCATTCGTACGAACGGACGGACGGACGGACAAACGGGCGGACGGATTGACAAGGATAAAACAATATGCCCCCTGACTTTTCGTCGCGGGTGCATAAAAATCAAAGTTGATTGATTTGAAAGGAAATTTCAATAATTGTCTCAACAACACTGTTAAGGATGTACAAACATCGTTTTCTTTATTGATATTATCAGTTTATTACCTTATATATTCAATAAAATATTTTTTATATATTTTATATGAAAAAGATCGTTCCAGACATGAATGATTTGTTTACTTCCTTGTTCAAAGGGAGATAAATGTATGTCACTTCCTGTATTTAAAAAAGAAATAAATAGGGATTTCAAAGCATTTTCTTAATGAATAAACTGAAATTTTTAAATAAAATTTGTATCAAAATAGGATTTTTAATTTTCCATTGTTATAAATTACAATTAAAGTGACTGAATGGTAGTGTCAGGTGATGATTAGCCGCCATTTTAGGTATTAGCAACGCTTGGCACTTGAGTAAAGTGTCACCTTTAATTATATTTTATGGCCTCAATTAGGAGTGCATATGGTATAGATAATATTATAATAAAACAGTATGACAAGCTATTGTAAAAACAAATGTCCCAAGCCCAACTGAAGTTGTCAAATAACTATAAAAGAGAATTCATGTCATGTGTTGGCAACAAATAGATGAAAAAGGTTTCAAAAAGCAATAACTATTTTATATTTAAATAATTCTATTGATATCTTTTGTTCAGAAAATTGCTTGTCTAAACATTTTGATAGTAGGGAAACATTGTTTACTTGGGCATAAACAAACGGGGACAACTTCAACTGATTATTATTCCAGGTAATGCGACATGAACAATGTTATTTCCTGAACGACCTATGTTCACTTTTTGCTGGAAAAAATAAATGTTCAACACAAAAACATAATTTTTTATTGATTTAATGGCATTTATTCATAAAATGTGGAATATCGATATATAACCTGCAAAAATCGGCTCTGATGACAAATACTTACTGATCACTGAATTTCATTGAAATTCACCTCAAACATTTGAAAACCAAATTTTTTGACGTTTTTTTCAAAATCCCTGAATAATGGTGAATTCAAGCATTGAAAAAAATTGAGAAACTACGGTAGATTAAATACAAATGTATAACAAACAAATTGTTCATTACCTGCATAAGTTCTGCTCTAACTGGTTGAATATGGTCATATAAAAAGTCTGGTTGTAAATTATCAACACATAACTCAAGTGTCCTCAGACCCTGAAAAAAGAGGTCGGGATTGTTTCAGTAATTTATGCTACCCAAATTATTGCACAATATGATTATTTTTTATCAGTTCTTTTAAATCCTCAAATGTTTTAGTCAATTTATTTTTTACAATATATTATAGAATAGCAACTTTTGACTAGGATATCAAAAGTACTAATGTCTGCCAAACACATGAATCTGCAGAATTGTCTGCTTAAATGGATATTTGAACATATAAATTTTTGGCATAAATAATATCCAATATTAAATGATCTGCTATTTGAGTCTGATTTTTACAGTACCTGACTGACGAGAGTTTGTGATCCGTTCAAAGCAGATACTAATGGATCCATTAACATTGGTAGGTATGGTAACAATGAACTAAGTCTGACTGGAACAGTTAGGCACAATTCTACAAATAAATCCTTCATGTGTTGTCTGTGTAAACCACTCTGTAAACTGTTCAATCCTAAAACAGAAAAACAGCAGTTTCATTAAACCTAGCAAAATTTACAAAGTGTTCCCTTATTTCATTGATAAATTATGTAGCAAGAAATCAAAACTAACACCCTAATCAGTTATAACTATTTCGGAAATATTTAGGAGCAAAATTAATATAATTACAAGACAATATCCTACTAATATGATATGAATCATGTGCAATTTTCTAATGAGACTTCAATCAGCCATTCCTTCATTGAAGTACATTATATACTCAGACTTGCCTACCCCTCTTGGTCAAAAATAGTAAGTTACTTGATCAAAAATCGTAATCTGAGATGAAAAATAGTAAGGCACTTTTTAAACAAGTTTCAACACAGCAACTACACTCCTCAGTGAAAGGCATATACTGGTAGTACTAGTATTGTGTTCATATTCTTCACTTTATCTGGCATATTATGTAGTTACACAATACTCCTGCCAAGAATACTTTTTTCCTCAGATGGAAACCTAGAATTCTTGTTTTGAAGACTGTTTTTACATTCTTTTTATTACCGGAAATGCTGATTTCAACAATAATTTACAAACCACAATGAAATGACGGACCGGAACAGAAAATTTTCCGGAAATACCACAAATTGACCAAATCATAAGGAAATGGTACACCATCGTAAGGTCGTAAGATGACTTTGAAAATAGTAAGCCTTACGCCAAAATCGTAAGGGTAGGCAAGTCTGTATACTGGTATAAAATTCTGTGTTCATCAAAGCCTAAATGGAATTTACATGTACAAATACTCCGTACTGCATAGATTACCAAGGACATGCTGTTTTATGCAATATTAATAACATCTCATTTGGATTTTTAAGAGCTCTAGGTGGTTATATGGACAAATGCAGTATTCACTTTCAACATGCAAAAACTTTTTAATAATAAAATCATAGGTATTTGAAAAAATATCAAAGCTGAGGAATTAATTCAATAAATTGTAACTATTGTATTTGAATGTGTTATGTGTGAAGAGAACCAATGATGTATTAAATCCTCTATAGTGTTTTTCAAACAAAAGCAATACCTTGAAGTAAATTTGGTAACAAAGGTAAGAACTCCTGATACAGTAGATCATGGCTTCCTCCACCTATTGACCTAAATAATGCCCTCAGTAACAGGAAGTAGTTGTATGGTTCCTTCGCACTCATAGCTAATTCCATTGATCTGTTTACTATCACATGTAAATGTGGCTATAAATAGAAATAATATAAGCTACACATATGAAGCATACAGTGAATTCAACTAAAATGACTATGCTTTTAATCACATATGTAGATTCACAATTGTTAAATCTAACATTTCCACACCATTTGTATTCATTTGTACTCAAGACTCATCATTCACATTAACAATCATTTTCTCCATGTAATAGCACCATACTGGGGGATATTAATTTCCATATGAATGTAATAAAACTGTTGCAATTTAAAGTTTTTAATAAATATACATGTTTGTTTTCATATTAGATAAGGTCCAACAGTGGCAAGTAAACATATTCTCCCACTAGATTTGATTGAGGAACTAATGTGATTAAAAGTCATTATTTTATAACAAGAATAATGAAAAAGTAATTCTCCAATTCTTAGCGTGTTAACCCAGTTGGTTAAAAATATGTATTATCTTAAATCCACATGTTGGTTAAATTTCTATGTGATGTTTCCCGCAATGTTACATTTCATTCATAAAGTCATTGTGACGTCATCGTTACTAGGCTTTCAGATAGCGTGACCATCGTTAACAACCGTGCTTAATTGAATCTGCAACTGAAACACAGTAAAAGTCATTGGAGAAACAATATATCCTTCCATTTGCTTGTGGATTACTATATTTCTCCACTCTCGATAGTTAAATTTCTGATTTTAACATGATCGCTACAGCTCGCATGTTGAAAATCACAAATTCAACTATCTCGAACTGGAGAAATAACTTAATCCACTTGATCCGGAAGGATATTCTGTAATACTTACCCTTGATAAATTATATATTTGTACTTTGTTATATTCTGATAAAAACTTTTGTAAAGTACCATTACCTTTAGCATCTGTTCATTTTCTGCAGCAAACAGAGATACGGAACCAAACACCAATTTGAATAATTTCAGGTATAAATTAGATCTATCCATGTTAGCTAGAAAAAAAAACAACAATAAAACAGATATTATTCAACTTCTGAGAAATGCCAGTTTTCGATAAAAATATATATTTTGCAAACAAAACATTGAAAGTTCTAGTTTTTATATCTGCAAAATCTATTAATAAAACAAACTGTACCTACTTAAAGACTAAGTGTTGATACTTACATCCCATTTCTTCCAGTCTAGCCAGTAAATAATCCACCAGTATTGTAGCAAATGTAGGAGATGTTGTAGGATTGGCAAGAAATGAATTGGCTACAATCTGTAAAAATATATATAATGTGTAACTACGGTTGGTGGTTTCAGATTTGTGGCTCACTTAGTAGACAAAAGTGACATTCACTTTAAAACTATACATTTGATGTAAAATAAAATCCTGTGTAATCAATTACTGGTTGGATTTTGATGAATTAATACAATTTTTGCATTTTGTAAGATTATTATTCTGACCATCGTTATTTTCTCAGAAATATAATAAATATTATTATGCATAATAATAATGATTTTATAGGTAATGTGCATATGTTTCTTTTGATCTCATCCAGCTAATATTTTCCACATTTGATGCTGACTGAAAATAAATTCCTCAACAGCTGCTGAATTCTGATGAATAGAAATTGGAAAACCACCAGTCACACTTGGAAAAGTCTACTTTTCATACCTTTCCGTTCATTACCTTTCAATTCAAAATAGCTATTGATGACTCTCTATGGACAATTAGTTTATTAAACTTTTTTAGCTGTTTGACAAAAATATTGGTATGGGTCACACTTAAAACACTGTAACTACAGATTAAAAGAATAATGGACTCTCCCATTGTTGACAATATACTTTGTACATGAGACAAAATTTCTATATTCAATATAAACAAGATGTGTTTGTGAAACACTAAATATGCACCCAGCACCAATTTTATTAAATAAATTTGAAAACTGAATCTTAATATTTGGTTAGAGTTATCTTTCTTTACATACAAAACATATGAAAATGGAATTGAGAATTATGACCTCTGTGACCTTGATTTTCACATGACCTAATTTTTGGGGCATATTTCCTCTTGACTAGACCTATACACCTGCCAAGTATGATAAATCTATCTTTAATAGTTCAAAAGTTACAGCCAAGGTTAAAGTTTCTGACACACCAAAACAATATGCCCCGTGATCCTCGATCTGGGGCATAAAAACAAATGTTTAGCCCTTATATGAATATCATTTTTAAAGTTAGTAAAATACAAGGCATATAGGTAGTGAAATAACAAGAATATGTGTCTAACAGACACAATGCCCTGCCTCACAACTCTTTTGAAGAATGGTATATTTCGTGACCAGTAAAGCATGAAGTTGCTTGCATGGAAATATTCTTATTATAATTTTAGTTTGATTTATACCCTAATAGGTAATTAATTAAATTCAATGATAACAGCATACATCCTTCACAGAAAAGAAACTTAAACCTATGGATAAACCTTAAACTATCCCCCTTTTTCCATGACCAGTGAAGCATGAAGTTGGTTACATCGGTAAATATTTATAATATTTTTTATTTATTTATATCCTAATGAGTATCTATATAAAGTGTAATGATAATAGCATACATCCTTCACAGAGAAAATATTTCAAACTGAGGTTAAACCTAATACTACATCCCTTTTTTCCATGATCACTGAAGCATGAAGTTGGTAGCATGGATAAATTTTTGTAATGATTTTTGTTTAATTAAATGCTAATGTGTATTTATGTACAGTTTAATGAAAATAGCGTACATCCTTCATAGAAAAAAACTTCAACCTGTGGGTAAACCTCATAATATCACACTTTTTCCCTTGATCAGAGAAGCATGACGTTGATTGCATGGGTAAAATTTTATTATGATGTTTGTTCAATTAGACACTAATGTGTATTTATATAAAGTTTAATGATGATAGCATACATCCTTCATAGAAAATAAAGGGCTACGCCGAGCGCAGCATGATACGACCGCAGCATGTCGACCACTGAATTTTGAACAAGTGTTAACTTAAATTAATATGGACACAGTACTTTGCTGGACACAATAAGAAAAATCTGTTTCTTGAAATATTGCAATTTGGTCCCTTTGACCCTTTATAGCTTGGAAACCGTAAGAGCTACGCAAAATCTATTGCCATAGTAGTGAAAGCTTACACAATGAGAATAATCCAAAGAAAAAAATTTGATGAAAAATGGAAGATTTCACATATTTCTAATAATTGCAATTTTGGCCTCTTTGACCCCTTATATCTTGGAAACGTTAAGAGCTACGACAAATCTGTTGACATGCTACTGAAAGCTTACAATGAGTGGAATCCAACGTAAAAAATCCCATCCAAATCTGATGAAAAATAAAAATTTTAGGTTATCCCCATGTTTGCAATTTTGGCCCCGTTGGGCCCTCATAGCTTGCAAAGGAAAAAAATTATCAAAAATCTGATGTTTAGGCACTAGTTAATTTTTCATAAGGAATCCATTGCAAACAAGAGGCTCTCAAGAGCCTGTATCGCTCACCTGGCCCTTGATTAACATAAACATTTTATGTTAAAGAGCCCTTAAGTTCCCCGCTGGCTGCCATATTGGATATCGCGCTGACCTGAAAAACTCCTTTCTGCAAGGGACCACTCAATGACTATTGCGGCCAAGTTTTGTTCCAATTGGCTCAGTACATTCAGAGGAGAATATCTTTGAATGTGTTTTCCCATAGGGTCCAATGTTAAAACTATGTTCCCCACTGGCGGCCATGTTGGATATAGTGCGATCCTGAAAAACACCTTTTTTGCAAGGGACCACCTAAGGACTATTGTGGCCAGCCATCTTGGAAATTGCGCGGACCTAAAAAACACCCTTTTTGTAAGGAACCACCCAAGGACTATTGTGACCGAGTTTGGTTCCAATTGTCTCAGTAGTTTCAGAAAAGAAGATCTTTGAAAGTGTTTTCCCAAAGGCTCCAATGTTAAAACTATGTTTCCCGCTGGC
>MJUU01047737.1:0-16897 GCA_002080025.1 Modiolus philippinarum | reverse complement strand
TTGATTATTATATTTTTTTAAGTGACGGTTCGGTTCTCACTTACTTTGTTAATTCCGAATACCAGAAGGACTAGATTTTAGTATCATTCTCGTTTTTGTACTTTCTTCTTTGAATCCAAAAATATTACACTCGGATCCGACACAATATTAAACTGATCCTTTCGAAGTATTTTCGGAAATTCAAAGTATTTAAGTTAAATAAATTGTATGTGATCATTTGTGGCGCAAAAAAGTATTAAAAACGATTTCAATCATAATCTGTTCCACCACTGTAAAAATAATTGTTCAGTAGGCAAATCCTGTCGGGTCGTATTCAAATAACATAAACTACTAAAGTTTCTGTACATTTACTTTCTGCAGATAATAATTTCGACTATTTATGTCTCTTAAATACAGATCAAATCAAATTATAAGGAAGACTGATAACCAAAATTTGTGTAGAAACTAATAGAAACTGGATTTCGAGGAAAGGCCGAAATGTGCTTGGGAGAGAGATATCCATGGCTTAGTTTTAAACAAAATTTTCAAAGCAACGTCTCTGTATCAATAGAAAAAAATCAAAGTAAAGTAAATTGTAATGGCACTATTGACAAAACATCGCAAGGTAAATGGGTATTATAAAAAAGATATGAAAGCCAAAGACAAAATGTACCCTTCCAAAACCTCAGCAATTTTTGTGTTGTTTTTAACACATAAAAAATATCTACAATGTTGGCGAAGGGTCTGTGCCTGTCAGAGAGTCACCATTCTAATTATTGGGTACCATTTGTTGTATGACATTTTTGTATGCTTGACTCCTTGGGATATATTCGTAGACGCAAAACCTAAAATAAAAAAAATAAATGATAAAATAAATGTGTATGCCAAAAGATGTTGTAAATCGATTGCATAAAAACAGAAAACACGCAAAAAACAAAAACTAAAACAAACTCGTAAATTAAAACTTTCATAATACTTTTTACCCTTTTTGTTAAGAAATCTGTAAAACAATCATTAACCAGAAGAAAACATATAAATCTGTTCAAGTCAGATATAATTAGAATTTCATACTGCAGATCAAAGTTGAAAGCATTACTTTATATTCATTTTATAACCCAGGTAGTATACAATAAAACTGACTACTCAATCTGTTGAAAGTAATACATTATCCATTGCTTAAGTGTATCTGGCATACTGCTAGTTGATACAGCTGTTCCAATAATGCATGTTGTTCAGGCGTCACAAAAAAGCAATAGGGATCATATATTTAAGTACTGGGATGATCATTTCTTTCACCTGTCTACGATCTTTCAATTGCAATTGCTGTTGAGTTACTTCCGGACACTACCGCAATGGAAGGGAAGGTTTGGCATGCCATAAAACCGGTTTAACCCAACCTTTCTTTTGAAATGTCTTTACAAAGTCAGGACCATAGGGTCTGTAAGTCTCGTCATGTGACATCGAGAAATCACGATAAAATTCAAATTTGAAAACGTTTCCCGCCAAACTATGATGTTGTGGGATTATGACGTCCTTATTGTTTGTTGAAAACGTCATACTTTTCTGTTAAAAATGCAACTTCCGGGTACAAATTATGTACCCGGAAGTCCCAAAATTTGACGAGACTTACAGACCCTATTGCGGTCGACAATTTTTCCGGTGGTTTTCACCTGATTTGTCTTTTTGTCTCATGGATTTCGGCTCTTGACAACACTGTTCGGTAATTTTGTTAATACCCTCATGTTTATTGTTGTGCTACTGATGTCCTGTCAATAATTTCTGCCTCTATTGGCATTTTTATCAAATGTCCGTAAATGATCAGCTTCGTGTACGTTCATGAAAAAAAGCACTCTTTATTCTCTCTAAACCGGCATGAAAATAATATTCTCCTTGTTGTCAAGTAGTATCTAAATAAAAGAAATAATTTCTTTCCAAAATATACTTCACTATTTCTTCCCCGAATCCATAAATGTGAGATACATGTACACACCATAGGATTTATTTAAGCTTCGATTCAGTCACGTATATATAGTTTTAAAAATCTGAACAATTTCTTTTAAGTCGCATTTGGTCATGTCCTGTTTGTTAGATCTGTTTATAATTGAGTTATAAAACCAATAAGCCAGTTATTTTTTTCTACTTAAACAACTTTCCTTGACATCTAGTGCTTCCAACAAAACTTATGTATTTTGCAAATTTTAGTTATACTTGTTTGTAAAACAAATTTTATTAAAATTTCTTTGAGATAATGTAGGGAAGCTCCTGCGTTGCTTACAATTATTCTAAAATAAAATAAAATCTGATGAAACATCAGATTATAAAACGAAAATTATCGTTTAAAGTCAGTTATTTGGTTAGTTTTAATGTAACATTAACGTATCAACTCGATCAGCGTAATTTTACCGTCATATGATATCTTATCTGACGTTTTTAGTAGAAAGATAGAAGTTTAATTAAGCGTTATATGCCTGTCAGTTTCCTCATTTGCATTTATATATCTAATATTACTAATGTTAACATTTATTTTATGACCAGGTTGAGTATTGCTGAAAATTATGTAGCAATTACCAACACTGTTGAAAAATGAAACATTTTTATACATATACAACATTCAGTTAGATTCGAACTACATGTGCAACTTTTGCAATAATGAAAGATGAAATTAGCAGGATTTCAAGGTCAGGAAGATTTTTGTCATTAAACTCTGTGAAGTATCTGTCATATCCAAACGGTGATTCAAGATTCATTTTAACGTAATACTGAGAGAAATGAAAATTGTTCACCGAGTGCAGAAATAATCTTTTCGATACTGTAAATAATGTAACTATAAGTATTGAATTTCTATTGGCTTGTGATGAATAAATATATTTACATATTTTCTTGTGTACAAAGCTATATTAATCGTGCAAAATGTTTTTTCTCGCTCAAGTCAATATGTTATTTTTCCCATGTTTGTATTACATTTTTCATATATAATCGTAATGTCGTCATTTATTCTTGTAAACTTAAACATACATTTGTTGTAGTCTTGTATTGGGAGAGGACATATAAACTTTTGTCCAATCCCATTGCTTAATTTTAAGCAAATAAATATGTTTTAATCAAATCAGATAAACATTTCTCTCACTGTTTATGACATTTCACTGGCAATTGATTTGCTAAGATTTTTCAAACCTGTTTAGCTCACTTTTTTTTCAGATGCATTTGAAAGTAGTTCTTTTTTTTAAATTTCACCGAAAATCAATTTAATGAGAACTCTAAAATAATGTAATGAAAAAATGATTACGCCATCTTTGGCACGTGTCAGTATTAAAGTTTCGATTACAATGAGAAATGATCAATATCGAAGTAACGAAAATTACAGTTTAGTTTGAATTATTAATTTTTTTTTTATATTTTTATTTATTGTTTGCTGAATGCATTTTATAATTTCTGCCATTTATGTAATATCAATCTGGGTTGGAATTGATAAACTGAAATATAATGACTATATTCCGTTTCCCGCTTTTAAATAATACTTCAAAATGTTATAATTGTAAAACGTGCTTTGTTACATTTGAATCAGATAATTTAACAATTTCAAATACCATATCAAATGCCTTTAATACTGTCACTTTGCTCTTTATGACTTCTCCCTACCAAATCATTTTATGTGTTTCAAAGATCCAAACAGAGGAAATGGCAAACTGCGAACAGATAATAGAAGGTCTGAAATATTTCCGTTGCAGCGACATTAAGAATGATGCAAAATCGAAAGCATAGGCACATTGTCTGTTGTAGGTGTGGTTTAATATGGAAAATCAAATAGTTTTTTTTTGTATTTCTTTATTTTAAATACCAATGTTATATTCACAATACAATGATTGATTAATAACAATATGTTTGTGTATGGAAAAAAACATGTTTAACTTTAAGTAAATATAAATATATTTTCACGCTATAGTTACGGATCTTTTTACAAATCGAGACTGATATGATATAATAAATAGTTGACGAGCTTTATTTTGTATAGGGAAAAACAGATAAATAGACACAATGTTTCTACTAAACTTTTAGTCAAAACAAGTAATAACTGTGTTTGGATGCAAACACAAAGTCTCCCAAAAGAACTCCCCTTTCAGAATTTCAAGTGTAAATATGATATCTATATGTCATATCAAAACCCTTCTGTAATATTTCATAAAATTTGAATCACTACCAATTTTCACATTTTTTTCATTTACATAGAAATGGTCCTCATTTATGACTTTTTTTTGGCCTGAGATAAGTTCCATGGTAACGGCCGCCATTTTGAATATTTTTCACAGGAAAATGAACTGTACACTTCCTATACAACATTTGTGTTAAAATAGGAGCAATTTTGAGAGTTTTAATTTTCCCGCATTTTTTCCGTTTCCATGGCAACGGCCGCCATTTTGGAAGTTTTCCATCCACAACATAGATGTACACTTCCTAAACGATCTTTCTATAAAATTTGAAGCAATTTGGAGCACTTTAAATTTTCCCGTCTTTTTTTCCTTCGTTTGGGAGACTTAATTATTTTGCAGTTCAGGTCAGTAAGTCACAAAATATTTAAAAAAAATATTATCGTTGATTAGGCACATTATAATTTTCTGTTTTTCATTTTGAGCAAATATAAATATTCTGATCTGCGGCAAAAAAAGAAAAAAAGGCATAAAATACCATTGTCTCTCCTGTAGCTAGCAGGACCCTTTTGAAAATCTTTTGATTGATTAAAAAATAACTAAGCGCAACTTCAAGAACAGAAAGTGTATCAGTCTTAAATCGGTGCTACCGTTTCTTGTTTTTCTTCACAGGAAATATGGTTCTCATAGATTCTAAGTGTTAATGGGGACATAAGTAGAAATTATTACGTGCATGCTCTTTCAAATAAATGTTCATGAAGAAATTTCCTCCTAAATTAAACCTTAAAACTTGAAAAGTGTACCAAAGAGTGCAAATGTATCGATCAAGTACGTTTCTAACGCCTTAAGATAAATGGAATAAAAATAGCCAGCAGCAATTTCAATAATGTTGGTGGATTATTAATTTTGACTGTAACTAAGTCAATAAAACATCTCATGTATCTATACATTTAGTCCAGAAGTTTTTCACGAAAACAGTCAGAAATAGGCTGGCAAACGTAGATGGCGTTGACCAAGGTTACCGTAGTAGCAAAAAACCTGATATATTTATAGTCGCAAAATACCTCAATCAATTAGATCGTCAATGACAGAAAAAATATAATGATAAAAATGAATACTTTCTGATGTTTGCAATTTCTTTTTCAAATGTTAAGAAATATTCCTTTGGAAATTTAGCCCTAAATTAATAATGCATTTACTTTGTTACTAAAAATATTTATTTCAGATAGTGAGGTTTAGATTTGACTTCGAACAATTTGTGAACTTGAAAGTCATTTATTTTGGCAGATATCCCTTTAAAGGCATCGTTCTTAGTAAATAATTCATACCAAGGTAATGTGAGGAACAAAACCTAGCAAAAGAAATAAGCTAATACTCGTATTTTGTTGTCAGCTGATAGACTCTCCAGTGTACATTCGGTATTTGGTTATTGCAGAAAAAGACATTATATGACTGATTATATAATAAAAGCCTTACTAACATTTTTTTCATCATTTTCATATGAATTGCCGTGATTTTGGATTTATGATTTGAGAATATCCCCTTTCCTCATTCTTCCTTCGGTGTTCATTTGCCGATGTATTTCTTCAATGTTTTGAGATGAATGACATAATTTGCGTCATGTAAGATAATGGACATTGATGAAATATAGTACAACGATTTCCTAATAGCTTTATAGAGAATGGGAAACGGTTCCCTTTTAAAAGAGAATATTAACTTATTGCACTATAAAGATTGCAATCATCTTATTGGGATATTGTTGTCAATGTTCACAGATTAAACCTTTCAAATATTGTTACGTAATTTGTTATTTATGACAGATTTATTTACACAATTTTTAAGACCTTGCAGTGGGTTTTGATTACTTGATTATTGAAGATGTTTGTAGTTGTTAATTAATTACTAATGGAAATTGCTCCAAACAAAATATTTTCGTAATAATTGATTATCACAATTGAAGCGAATGTGTGATTACGGTCAAAGGTGTATTTGGTTAAATGTAAAAAAAATATGTCCGTAAGTAGGAGGACTAGACGTGGAATTAAGAAAAAAATAACCTGGACAATGGAAATCACTGAATTCTACCATTTTTCATGAAGTCACTATGCAAGGTCTCCTATTTTGGTGCGACATCGATTTGGTATTTGCACTGTTAGCCTGATCATATTTGTTACCAGACACTAAACTTGGCCATAATTAATGATTTCGAAAATAAGCTGTGTGATTAAAATTAAATAATTTGCTTATTTGTTAAATTGTTTATACTTTACTTCATGTGTGATACTAGTCTCAGTACATATTTTTCGGTGTTTCAGTATTCTATACGTTTTAAGGTATTAACTCCCTCCATCGTAGTTTTGTCCTGAGCTATATTTGATATTACTTATATTTCGGATTTCGATTGGACTATGCATTTGAAACATTTTTTGAAATTATGGATTTCCTTTGTTTGGGTTCTAGTGCTGCTGATGAGGAATAAATTTCCGAAATGGCCATACAGCTCATTAAAATTATTGCAGTTGGAGTTAACATATGTGTTATGGTCTCGTGTTCATTTACTCCATATCCTTTCGTAAAATATGTACACCCTGTTGCGCTGCTCAATGGAATCGCGCATTTGAAAAAAAAAGATACAGGTAGCTTTGATTTTCAGGCCGAAACAGTGATTTGACGGCTTTTCCTTTGGGACGTCATAATTGACTGTGAAACGTCATATATCTCAGTTTGCCGCAAAAGAGCTCCCTTTTCCCAAAAAAATGATTAATACAAAAACTCTCCAGTACATATATATCGCCATTAAAAGCACGTTTCAAATGAATTTTTATCCCGCAATTTCGAAGAAAGTTCGGGGATATTGATATACCCTACATCTGTCTGTCCGTCCGTCCGTCCGTCACACTTTTGTTGTGACTCAAACTCCTACATTTTTGAATTGAGGGATTTGTTGTAAAATTTTAGTATATAGTCTATAGATGCGCAATAAGCTTTCGGATTTTTGATACTAGTATTGCCTTTGGTGCAGACAAGAGGCCCAAGATGCAAATTTTTACACATGTTGCTTGCGACACAAACTCCTTCTACATTTATGGTTTTTGGATTTAATTTTGTTTTAGAACGGTTGCATATAGTTCGAGATGCGCAATAAGCTTTCTGAATTTTAATCTTTATCTTGGTGCAAACAAGAGGCCCAAAGATGTTGATTTTGACAAAGGCCCAAAGATGTGGATTTTGACATGTGGCATGTGACACAAACTCCTCCTATATTTTTGATTTAGGGATAAAATCTTTATAAAGAATTGTTGGATATAGTCTGTAGATTTGTAATAAGCTTTCGGAATTATAATTCTGGTTGCAACTTTGATAAATTTCCTGGAAATGTCAATGGCTGATTTTTGCCATTGTTTGCTAGAAAATGAGATTTTGAATAATCAAAATTCTAAAATGCGATTCAAAGTTTGGTTAATTTCCTGAAAGACCACTTTTTTTGGCAATTGTACCTAGCAACCGTACTAAAATATTTTTAAGTTTAAGGCAAACATTTTAACAAAATGGATTTCAGAAATATTTGATTCCGATTTTGGTAAATATCCTGAAACTCTCAAAAACCACTTTTTTGGAATTCTACCTAGCAACCATACCTAAATATCATCTTTAATTTAGGACAAACAGTTTCATTAATTGGATTTAAAAAATATTTGATTCCGATTTTGGTAAATTTTCTGAAAGTCTCAAAGGCCACTTATTTTTTGGAAAACTACCTAGCAACCATACTAAAATAATTTGCTTAGATTAGGACAAACATTTTAACTAAATGGATTTCAAAAATATTTGATTTCAATTTAGGTAAATTTCCTGAAATTCTCAAACACCACTAATTTTTGGGAATTCTACCCAGCAACCATACATAAATAGCTTCATGAATTGAGGACAAACACTTTCATCAATTGGATTTCAAAAATATTTGACTCCAGTTTTGGTACATTTCCTGAAAGTCTCAAAGACCACTTATTTTTGGAATTCTACTTAGCAACCATGCTAGAATAATTTGTAGGACAAACATTTAAATCAATTTGATTTCTAAAATATTTGATTCCAATCTTGGTATTAAAAATTTCCTGAAAGTCTCAAAGACCACGTTTTTTTTGGGGGGGATTCTGCCTACAACCATATATCCTTAAATTCTTTTCGACTTTTTGATTTCAAAAATATTTAGAAAAATTATACCCAGGGGTAAAACAATTGTTTTCTGTGTCAAACAGGGAGTGCGGGAATAGCTGTCGTTATGACAACCTCTAGTTTTCGTTGTACTTAATAGATCATATATTAAAATATAAACTAACAAAATATATAAAAATCTCATAGATAAAAGGTCCATTACTGCTACGCTAAAATTGCCTTTCCATATTTTCAATGTTGCAGTCGTCGCCAGGGTCTGTGTCTTTTAACGGCATAACTTTGGTTCTAGTGAAGAATCACTTTTATATTTCAGTATATTTCATGCTTAAGCCCGAGTTTTAATTTTTCGCTCCTTTTCCCCCTTAGCCCTCCTTCCGTTTCAGAAAAAGGGCCGAAAGGAGCTTTAATTTGGTGTTCTCACATATTTGACTGTAGAATCTTTATTCTTTATCGGATTTTGATTGGGTCTCTTTTAGTGGGCGCTTTCGAAAATTTACAATCATATATGTCAACGGATTACACGTGGCATGTACCATTCATGAGATAAATGGAACTCAAAGGGCCCAATTCAAAAAAAAAAGATATTTTTAAAATTTTTTGTCCGATTTAAATGCATTTTTTTGCAATGGATTCGTTACGAGAAAGTAATCTATAGCGCTGCACCATCAGATTTTTGATGACTTATTTCCTTTATGAACTATGAGGGGCCAAACGGAGTCGAAATCGCAAACATGCACATTACTTAAAATTTTTATTTTTCATCGGATTTCGATTGAATTTTTTCCTTGGTTTCATCTAATTATAAGCTTTTCAGCAGTATGTCAACGAATTCGGCGAAGCTCTTAATGTTTCCGGGTTATAAGGGTTCAACGGGCCAAATGTTTTTAAGTACTATGTGAAATTTGAATTTTTCATCAGACTTTAATGGGAGTTTTTTTGGAATTTCTCTTGACGTAAGCATTTAGTTCGCAGTCAACAAATGTTGCGTAGCTCTTACCGTTTCTTATCAATAAGGGGGTCAAAAAGGTTGATTTTTAAATTAGATTGTGTCCAACTTATTACTGTGTCAAGCTCCTTTTGTGTCCACATTCACTTTTAACTTGTTCATAATTCAATGATCGACATGCTGTGGTCTAATCATGCTGCGCTCACCATAGCCCTTTGTTACATAACATAATAAAATACACATAATTCAAAAAATAAAGTTAAATAGATTGCCATTCGGACAACTAGTGCTGATGAAGTCAAAAATTAGTGAGAACCGAACCGTAAATCCAAAGCAAACAATCCAAGGACAATGGCAACATCAGAAACAACAACAAAAAAAAAACAGAGACGACAAACATGAGTACGACACAGAGAAGAAAAAAATGAAGACACACATAAAAATGAACAACATGGGCCCATTAAAAAAACATTGGTGAGATCAGGTGCACCGGCAGAGTAAGCATCTCCCGACTCTAATCTCAAAAGATTCGGAACATTTTTGTCATATCTTCCCATATAATATTCCATTTGGACCTGAGACTTGTGGAATGATTTTATTGAATCAAAATTTATGCTCAGGCTTTAACATTTATACAATCAACTTTTATGCTCAGGCTTTTATATTTATGCAATCAACTTTTATACTCAGACTTTAACATTTAACTGTAGAGTCGTATTGAAACAACAGTAATTGATAATTTACGACTTCTTTTTACGACCTCTCCTCTTCAAACGTATAAAGAAATCGATCAAATCCTTAAAAATTCAAGAAATACACACACCATTTCCTCAATAATAAAGACATAATAATATTCTTCCGCTGTTGTAAATTTAATAAAATTATTCATTGAAGTCCAGGAAGTGTAATAATTCGTAAAGGACAGCTATTGGAACTGTTGTTCAGCTGTAAATCCGTGATAAAAATTCATGTTTAAGGTTTCATGGAACAATCGTTAGCTCCTTCTTCTTTATTTAATACATGGTTTTACGACGTTCTACAGACATCAATTAAGCAGTACCGGAAACGTGGTCACGTGTGTCTAAACATAAGCAGACAGTTCCAAAAGTACTTTTAAATTTTGTGAGAATACTAGTCTTTCATGTCACCCGAGACGAAGTCGGGTGACATGTTCTTATTCTTGGTGTCTTCTGATAATTGTTGTTTTCTTCTTTCTTTAACTTTTTTTCCCGAGTGATTATTTTGAAATGGCTGAACGAAACGATTTCAAACTCTGCACAAAATAACACCACCATCTGAATTTATATACTTTACGTTTACTTTTTTGAAGACCGCCATTTTCAAGATGGTTTGAAAATTTAGGATCCAATATCTCAAGAACTAGTTAACAGAATCTGTTCATATCATCATCATGGTCGACATCACCATCTTGTGGACCGCAATGGGATATCTGTTTCCCAGATGACAACACATCTTTCCCTTTAAAGAACAGGTTGTTTTGTGGTGAAATCAGATATTGCTCTCAATTGCAAAAATGTTTTCATAGCTTAATTTGTAGACTTAAAGAGGATCAATTAATTTTAGTTACTATCTCAGTTCTTTTCTGATAAATCAAAAAACAGAGCCAAAGCAAAAAAGCCGAATGGCGAATCCGCAAGCATTTTTTTCAAAAATGCCTTTAAAATATATTGCACTGGAGGAAACACTTTCGATGACTTTAGAATCAGCGAAATTGAAGCAGAACTGGACATGAACACCGTACAACTAATATGCTAGCAGTGTAAGCCTTCACACAAAACACTGTTGCTCAAATTAGTAAAGTCTTAAAGTAGAGAAATATGATCTTCTCTACGCAATGTACTCGCCACATGGTCAATAAAAGTTTTGTAAGTACGCAATATGTTTTTTGACAACTGGAAAGAGACTGATCTTTTGCTTTTTTATTTCCTTTATTTTTACTTAAAACATCTAATTCGTGGAAGACAGTGTAAAATTTAAAAAGAATTTAACTGAACATAATTGCGACCGTAACAAACTATTAAATAATTCAAGTTTATTTTTTTTCTCCCCTGACAACTTTAAATTTCGTCACGATTCTGAGTTTATAATTCCTGTATATATGATATCTGTGGATTATCGTGTTTGACGTCATCCATATCTATATGAAAAAGAAAGGAAATGGGGTAAATGTCAAGGAGACAACATCCCATATCTAGGTTAAAACGACCCAAATGATCTTTTAAATTATTGCAATATCGTTTAAAAAAGGGAATTACAGATCTAATTACCGCACATAAACTAATACATCGTCAAACGAATACCGAAGCAAAAATAAGAGAAGGTTGAATTCCAAAATCTAAAATAAAAAATCACGGCAATTCATATCCAAAACGAGTCGATACAACCTGACAAAGACAAAACAAAAATCATTAAGAACGCCACAAAACTAAAGCACTAGAAGTGTGAACCTATACAAAAACTTGAGGTATCAACAGGTGCTCCGGAAGGGAAAGCATAATCTGCTCCACCCTTGGCACCCGTCAAACTACCAGTGAAAAGTCCGGTTTTGTCACAGTTGGCGTTTGTGAGTTCGGTAATAAACTCTGGATCTACCCAAAGATATTTATTCTCATCTGTGAAATAGAAATATAATTAATGGTCTGTGAAATCCCTTCTCAAATAAAAATAATAAATGTACCTTCCTCATCTAGTGCATACTACCATTTGATATAACAAAATACCGAAGTAACTGTTTATTTCATTATGCATGTGGTCATTTCGACAATTATGCATGTGGTCATTACGACATTTATGCATGTGGTCATTTCGACAATTATGCATGTGGTCATTTCGACAATTAAGCTGCGTCTTTCAAATGCAGATCGAATGAAACATATTATCACCGTTATTATGTATTTTTGCTGAAGATTTTAACCACACTGAGAAAAATCCTTGATTTACCGAGGCTTCGATATGAAAAATTAGTATGAAAAACGAAATTAATCTCAGAATTTTGTAAAATTTATATATACATTGTGAATGAATAGCGAAAACGCATGCCCTATGAAAAAACTAAATCACAGTCATAAAAAATTTAAATCGTGAGAAATATTGGATGATATTTTTCAGGTCATAATGGAAAATGTGGAAATTTTCAATCTTGCACTAGCAGTCAAGTGAATTATAGAAAAGCAACATGCGAAAATTTCAATAAGCCCAGTATCATATGACGACATATTTAGTGTCTTTTTCAATTGAAAGCTCTTTGAAACACATAAAATGGTTTGATAGTGAGAAGCCAAGTGACAGTAATTAAGGCATTTGATATGGCATGTGTAATTGTTAAATTATCTGATAACAAAGGAAGTTTTACCATTATAGCATTTTGCAAATTTATTATTGAAATACTTTGAAAGCGGGAAACGGAATATAGTCATTATATTTCAGTGTATCAATTCCAACCCAGATTGATATTACATCATAAATAGCAGAAATTGCAAAATACATTCAGCAAACAATAAATAAAAATATAAAGAAAAATAATTCATACTAAAACTGTAATTTTCAAGACTTCGGGATTGATCATATCTCATTGTAATCGACTCTAGGTAATATTGACACGTGCCAAACTTTGGCATATTCATTTTTTTTTCTGATTCTCTTATTTTTGAATAATCATCAAATAAATTTTCGGTGCTTTGTGCAAAAACAGTAAATTTCATACCATCATTCCATTGATGTGATATTAATGTGGACGTTATAATCTGTACGTACACGAACTTAAATTCAATGATCTTGCCTTTACTATACCCGTCGGGGATTTCATAGCGATTTTTCTAACGATTGCATGGGGTGTTGAAAAGGTCATCATCGTTTTATTTCATGAAAGAAGATTACATGCTATTCATGCTATTCAAACAGTTAAATTCGTTTAGCTTCGCGATAAGAAAAACAAATTTGCAAAACAAAAAAAAAAGGGACTGAATGGTCGGTATTTGTTTTCATATGAAAGTTCTCAACAATTTCAAAAATTTCAAAAATAGACAGTTCGAGGGAAAGTTTTTTAATGCCTTGTATCAAAAGAAATTAATGTTTTAATTGATATACATGAACAGTCTCAACGGTACAAATGCTTCTATGGTTCGACTACCCGGTAGACTTTTCCCAGGGGTACAACAACGTTGAATCAGATTTCAACGTCGTTTCAACGTTGAAAAATAGGTTGAAAATGAAAATTGAAACAATGTTGATGTTAAAATGTTGAATCAACGACGCTGAATCGACGTTTCAATGCCAGAACAGCACTGATATTCAGTTAAAATCTGGTTGAAAATTGCCGAAATATACGTTGAAATTAGGTTGAAATATAGTCAAACGCATGCTATTATGAACGCTGAAATGAATGCATGAATATCTTACCATTACAGACTGTTATATGACTTGCAGAAGTTTAATATATTGTATTCTCTTGAAAAACTAAACAGTGCTTACAAATAATAAGCTATAGCACATAAATTGTGAACTATCAGTCATAAGTAAATGCATTGAAAGGTATATTGGCTAAAACCAGCTTTAATCATTGTAAACACACATGCTGCTGTTTAGTTAAACGTGGAAAATAAAAGTGACAACAAAAGTCCGAATCGATCAAAGGGAGAGACCAGTAAGGAAAATCCGTATAACATTCCACTGAATCAGGGGAACACAATCCGACACAGAACATTTTTGGCAAGCCGTCAAATTCCCGACTCGGAACGGGCATTTTATAAATAAAATGCAGTTTATATATTTTCAAAACTTTATCATCTCGTTCCCTTTCATTCATAACAATGCAATTATTTATTTATATGTTATAAAACAAAAATGTTTGTTATAATCCCCTTTAAAAAATTATAATATAAGTTAATACCCGTTTTTATTATAATCATTATTATAAAAAAAACAAAAAATAATAATAAAAAACTTTTTAATCGAAGCCATAGTAAAACCATCATAAAACTGTTTGCCTTTTAACATCAACACTGTCCCAAAAGTTGCTTAGTCAGGGATTTCTTCAGCCTTTGTTGCTTTCATCCCTTCAGAAATTTTATGGCCGTCACCATGACATCATTGACAGGTATGACGTGTCTGTGTCCCAAATGAAAACGGACATTTTCAGCTAGATTTCACGTCTCCACGGATTTGACATAACCGGCTTTGACTAAACCCTGGATTGACTCACTGATAGTGTGACGGGTGCCACTAGCGGAACAGGACATGCTTACCCTTAAGGAGCACCTGATGTCACTCCCGGTTTTCATGGGAGTTCACACTATGAGTGCCTTAGATTTTGGTGTCGTCTTTTTTTTTCCGTGCATTGTACCTGTCTCACGTCCTTGTTTTGTCTTTGTTTTTCTCTGCTGCCGTTTTTGCCATGTCTTTGGATTTCGATTTGTGTGGTCGTCGTTTCCCTTGTTCCTTCGGTATTCTACTGCCGTTGTTTCTCTACAAGACTATTTGCTTTAAAATTGAAAAAGAGGATATAACCCCCTCTTTAGACTCAGGATTTTTTGCCTTATTTGGGGCGTACACTTGAGGTAGTGGACATTCCAGGCATTTGGAACAGGCAAAGGATGACAGGGATTGTAAGAGCACTTTGCCAGTTTAATTGATGTTTGTTGACAATCCCACACCCATGACCAAGAAAGACATGGATGTAGCGTTGCTCGACAATTAGCAAAGAATTCCGCTTAAACTGGTGCTAGGGGCCGTCTTGAACTTGCTATGAGGTATGAGCAAAGCTCATTGTTGAAGGCCTCATGGTGACTTCAAGATGAAGAACAACAATAAAAGCGTTGTTCCTTTGCTTGTTTTTTACCATGTATTTGTAGAGACTTTGTCTCATGTGCATTTACTCCATATCCTTTTATTCACCATTTACGACTGGAGTTTGTCTCTCCTGCAGTGTGGAGTCCGTAAAAAGATTCCCCGTGCGAGAGATGTATGCTCTCTAAATTTTTCAGTTATGGTGTACTTGTGCGTGAGAGAATTTTTCATATGGATGTACTGTTGGTGCTTTCAAATTTTGGCATTTATTTTATTAATTTCGAAATGTAATCCAGACCACCTGTTTTAAGTGCCCACATCTCACTATTTTATAACGCCATTCGACTTGATGAGTGCCCTGTGTTTGTCTATATGTTGTAGTTGTCCACTAGCTTAAGACACTAGTGCTTTTGTCGGGCAAAGGATGACAGTGATTGTAAGAGCACTTTGCCAGTTTAATTGATGTTTGTTGACAATCCCGCACCCATGACAAAGAAAGACAAAGATGTAGCGTTGCTCCACAATTAGCAAAGAATTCCGCTTAAACCGGTGCTAGGGGACGTCTTGAACTTACTATGAGGTATGAGCAAAGCTCATTGTTGAAGACCTCATGGTGACTTCAAGATGAAGAACAACAATAAAAGCGTTGTTCCTTTGCTTGTTTTTTACCATGTATTTGTAGAGACTTTGTCTCATGTGCATTTACTCCATATCCTTTTATTCACCATTTGCAAAAGACTATTTGCTCCAAATTGTTTACTCTGGACCCAATGGTGTAGGTTTAATGGCTATATACTTAATAAAACTGACAGATACTCAACATTGTGTGTCTGTTGTTACTATTATTATCTACTTCATTAATGAACTTATGAATGAAAATTGCAAGATGAGAACAAATAAAGATGATTTAATTCTTGGTATATCAATAAGAATTTCCTCTACCTACAAAATACATTTTTTATCTACTTAATTTTAAAATGCTTTGTATGTTTATACGGATGATGCGATTTATCGATTACTAAATAGATACAAGATGCTAGTATGTCTATGATAGTATATGTTGAATGTCGGTGATCTTTTGATTTAATAACTAATTTCAATTTAAATCAATGTTAAGTGCAAATGCGTCAAGGATATCTTGAACCAGAGTCAAATTTTTTAACGAGTTACACGAGATTGTAATATGTGGTTGATTTTTTTTATTATTGTAATTTCAAACACCCCTGCATTGTCTTTTCATATTTCACATTTTGATTTAAGAATTTTATAGAACAAAATATATATGATCCTATTTAATGCCCCCGCTATAAATATAATAAAATAAATAATTATAGAAATAAGGATTCTTTTTCGTTACATGGAATATTTCTTTGGCAGACTGACAGCTGTCACGCACGGAGCATACTATGTTGACCCTTTCGGAGCACTTAGTGATAACACTTGTTTTTCTTAAGTTTCACAATGCTATTGCTTTCTTGTTCATTATGTTTCTTTGTTGTTTAAAGTGTGTCCGTCTGCATTACGTCCATATTGCGGTGTGTTTTTATCTTTAATTTTCAATACTAGTATTTCCTTTTAGATCCCGGGCACTTAGTTTGGGTAACACTTAGAATTGCTGACTTGATATATATTGTATTGATTTGTGGAAACTTTTTATTTCACCCTTTTCTGAAGTTATTAGTTTCAGATAAGTTTACTTTTATATCCAACGAGAAGAAATCCAGGTCACATTACATTTTTACTATCTAGACAAATATCACGTGGAACAATTTTGCATGTCATTACAGCATAAGAATTGAAAAAAAAATCAAAAGGAAATTGAGTAACACAATTACAAACCATACTG
>MJUU01047736.1:46083-67687 GCA_002080025.1 Modiolus philippinarum | reverse complement strand
TTTTTTCTCTTTCCAATTTCTACTTCCAATTTTGATTCCGCAAAATTCTGCTCTGAAAACAACATCTTTGTTCGCTACATTGTTGGAGCAAGCAATTGTTTTTTCAGTGTACTGTGGTTGAAAGATATAAAAACTTTGATAACACTCGCGAGCAGTGGAAATGCAAGCAACAGGTACCGTCGATGAAAATGTGATATTTATAGACTCTCCTTCAATAACGGTGTACTCGTAATGTTCTGGCTAAAGGAAAAAAAGTGTAAAAGTAAACAAAACAAAAATCATACGGATGCATACTCTTCAACAATGAAAAAACTCGAAACGATTAAATGGTAGCGATTGGTTTATCATTGTAAGCAATGCGTTTAGAATGTATGTCTCGTACTTCTTTGCGTCCTGTTTGCAGACATTTACATTAAAAAAAAACAATTGTCAATCTAAAAATCAATGAAGAATTCAAACTGATCTACAAATTCCGCGTTCTCTCTTATGATTTCAGTTTCCATTGATAATTTAAACTTTAATTTTGGAAAATGCATTTAAATGAATGAAGAAAATGCGAAAAGGTACGATATTGTATGGAAATATGCAAATTTGAATTTGAAAATTTACAACAGAAACTAGTGATATAAAATGTTTGTTCTAATTCAATAGCCATTCGCTGCTTGTAATTTTACATAGGGATGTGGTACGCAAGGTCTTAGATTTACCTGATACTTGATATACAAACTTAATTTTCAGAAGGGATGTGAAAATGACGTTGATTTCATTTGATTGGTGCCTTGTTGCCATGGAAACGGGCAATCATTTTTTAAAGTCAAATTCTGTCCACTTTAGAAGTATGCCAATCAAAAATGCGGGTTCATAGAAACAAAAAGTGATAAACAATGAAAAGTTCTCCTCTTTTGAAAAGATAAAAATAATTGTGGGGATCATGGTTTCTAAGGTGGTTTCTCTGACCCGTAACATGGCTGTTTTGTGATTTACAAACAAGACACTTAATCATTATAAATCATGTGACCTTGAAATACATTTTAAAGGTCAAAAGTCACAGGAAATTGTCAGAGAGCATATCGCCATATTGTTGCATTGCTACATGCCAAACATTAGAGTAGTAAACCCGGGGTAACTCAAATATTTTTCACACATTCATTTTTTTTTAATTTGAGGTATAAAATAATTATGTACCAGTATATTTCTAAATACGGTATGATTTTTGATTTATAGTTCACAGATACAACCCTATCTTAAGAGTTTATTTTCTGTTAAGTAATCACCATGAAACTTGTACTACTGTAATATAGATGCATACAAATTGGCATAAAAAGACTATAAATTGCTAAACTATTTCATAGAAACCTAAATATGAAAGAATAATGATCTTAAGCAAGCATTAAATGTTGATTTGCCGTAAAAAAGGAATCATGTTCTCAAAATATTGCTGAAAACACAATTTAATTGAATTTTTTCTAGATGAAAATCCTAACGGTAAATTTTCACCAAAAACTAGGAATTGAAAGTTCCTCCACATATAATTAAATACCGAAGTAACTGTTAATTTAATTCCTGCATATGCGCATTTCGACAACTTATGTCTCTTCAGTGCAGATAAAATCTAAACGTTTGGAAGACCATTAACTCAAAGATGTTTAAAAACTGATAGAGAACAAATAACCAATATGATCTAAATGTAAAGCCAAAATTAGATTAGGACAGAGCTTTGTGTGAGGGAGATACTCCTTAGTTTTCGACAAAATTTACAAAAATTTAGATATTGCAAGGTTCCAAATAGAATCGGCTTTCGGGTCAGCACGGGAGTTCTGACTACTGGGCTGGTGAATACCCTCGGGGACTAACAGTCCACCAGCAGAGGCATATATGACTTATATCCAAATTTTATAAAAATTCACCGTACCGTTTTTTCACAATGTCTGGAAAACAGCCTAAAACAAACCTGAACGTCAAGCAGAAAGAATCAACTCCCTTTCCGAAATTCTGACTTTCATTTACTTTAATATTTTTAAGATGCCATTCCAAGCATAGATATTTTAATGTAGACACTTTGAAATATTTTATAAAAGGAGTACAGTTTCATGATAACATTAATATTTTATTTCTAATTGTGATAAATATTCTAAATCTTTTGTTTTAATTATTCCAATCGAAACAAGTCATTTGTGCAGGAAAAGGAGTTATCTCCCTACCCCGGGGTCTACTGCCTTAAATCAAGATCTAATATTATATTTTAAAAAGCTGCCCAGTCAGCAAATTATCAAAGTAATCAGTGACCTTGAAGTCAATTTCAAGGTCAAAGATCACCAGTTTTGCAATGAAGCCAATTATACGAGATGATTTACCAATTAATCAAACTATAAAATTAATCTCATTAAACTATATATATAAAAGAAAGGTTTGGGATGGTGTTCGCGGAAGTAAGCAGGGTGTCTCGGGTCTCTGGACATAATTTTCGTTTTTTTAAAACTCAGTGATCAAACAGATCTGAAATATTGTATTAACGTTATAAGTGTTCAGAAAAGGAAAGTATGTTATAGAATAATTCGGCGTCGTTAAGAATCTACCTCGGTTCAAAGTAAAAAAAATATGATTTGGGGAGAGAGCTCGTACTAAATAAATTCTAACAAGACTCACAGACACCCCCCTTTGCACGCACACACACTGCAAGGTAGCTTTGTCAATCATTTTGTGTATAATTTATTTTATCTTATCATTAATATATTTCATTCATTAGGCCTTTACTTGAATATGGTGATGTCATTTGGCTAAATTTTAATCTATCTCTGATTAATAAATTGGAAAATGTTCAATTAGAAGCAGCCAGAATAGTTACTGGTGCTACAAAACTGACTTCCATCAATAAATTATATGAAGAAACTAGGTGGGAAAAACTATCTACTAGGAGGGACAATCATAGACTAATTCTTCTTCAAAAAATATTGTCAAAGGATACACCAACATATCTACAAAACATTATTCCAAACTTTGTTGGTGACCAGCACCGGCAATATAACTCGTCAATCTAATAATATCTCGGAATTCCGAACTCGAACAAACGTGTAGCTGGTTACTCTTTACCGTCTTGAATCAATTACCTAATTACACCTTATGTAAGTAAGCTGCATTCTGATTGGTTAATGGCCGTTGTATTTTTTTGGCAAATACCACCCCACCGTGGTATTTGTCCCGGAGTCATATGTGCGCTTTAAAGATAGAGACATTCGGTGTAATTAAACAGATATATCATGAACGTCGTGCTATTTGGCAAACATACAAGTCTTGGGCCTAAATTTCCCTCTCATTTCAGGCTCGGGAAATTTTACCATCCCGCGACTTGTATTTTTGGCAAATATCCCTGCTTACCATAATATATCTGTTCAAAATGAAATTCGAAATTCTAAGTCTTTGCAGTTTTTCAAAGAGAAAATAAAAACTCAGAATCCAGCCTGTCCTTCATATTTTTACTTCGGTAAAAGACTTGGTCAAATTCTTCATTGTAGATTGAGAGTTAATTGTAGTTCTTTGAATCATCATTTATTTCAGCATAATTTGGTACAATCACCTATGTGTCCATGTGGCAATGTAGAATCTGTCACCCGTTATTTATTTTTCTGTCATAAATACAATCAATTTAGGAACGAAACAATATTTTCTCTGAATATTCCAGCAGTTCTTGATGTAAACTTGCTTCTTTTTTGGTTCGAGTCAGTTAGACATAGATCTTAATTAACAGTTCAAAATTGTATTATCAGAAGTAAACGTTTTACTACCTAAACACGCATTTTTTTCTTTTTATTCGATTAAGTTCTCACAATTTGGATTTTTTTCCATTAGAAATTTCTAATTCATAGGTATTTTTAACACTGCACTTTTTTTCACTAATTCATATTGAAATATTCGTTGATTGCTTATTTGAAATTTACTTTAAGTCATACCAATATAATTATGTATGGTTTATTGTGTGTTAGCGTGCGACAAGCTTTATATGTAAGGAGATGTACGGAAGCGTATATTCTTCTCTCCTTATTATTAATTTGATGGTTTTGAAAAAAGCTAAATTTAGCTTGTTACCAAATCCTGTTATTTTTTTTCCTGTTGTAATTGTATATTGATACATGTGCTATTTACTAATAAATATGTTTAAAGTATTTGTTTATTCTGGTCATCAATCTTGAAAAGATTCCTAAAGTATTGATACATTCGATTTTTTTTTTTGGAATAAGTTAAGATCAGGTTATTTTTTTTAATTTTATGCTTTAATTCTTCATTCTTGCAAAGATATGATTTGCACAAAAATTATTTTTGAAATTTTCATACGCTGCAACTTGGGGATTCTTCGAAGGGGCCTTTTTTGTAAATTATTTGAGAGTTGTTAAATTATCGTATTGCCCAAAATTTAGCACGGAAAACTGCAAAGGAATTACAATATCCTACTAAGAGCAATTTTTCCGCATTTTTGACTTATTTTTGCCGTTGTTTGTTTTTATGTACACGTATTTATGTATGTTTGTCAAATTCTGTTGGGTTTCTTTATTGGAACTGAACTGTAATTAAGGATATTTTACAGACAATGAAGAAAAGACGGAAAAAGAATAACATGTACAGAGAAAATTAAAACTTCTTTCCGGTGTCAGGCTTTTCAAATATTGTGTCAGTCCGATAGTTGAAATATACAATAAAACTTCATATTTTCTGTCAATCCGAACAATTTTTTGTCAGCCAGACTGACAAAACTGACACTTTTCAAAAACTCTGCATGTACAGAATACTAGGTTTGATTTTTTGTAAGAGTTGAAGATACAAATATAGCAGGGACAACAAATTCTGAGTTCCACTGAAAAAAGGGATAGATATAAGAAGGGTAATTTAACCTCTTATTCGACCCAAAGGGATCGATTCTACTCTTACCCGGCAAAACCTATGAGGCAGGCATCTTACATCAACAGATCCAACCTTTGGAAGAAGTGGGTACCAGTGGGGTTCTGGTCTATTTTCCCAGTTTTATCGATTTTTGCCTTAATTCTTCGCGAAAAAAATAACAGAAAAGGGAATTTCAGTTAACCGAGCTACCCCTTTCTTGATCCGCCAATATTTCAATGAAATAAATAACAATTGAAAAAAAAAATCAATCGTCGATTTTTTCCCCATAATATTAAATACTTAAATACAAAAACAGTTTCGGTACAACTTTTATACGCCCGTCAAAAGACGGACGTATTATGGTATACCCCAAGCCAGTCTGTCTTTCTGTCCGTATGGTAATTTTTTTGGTTTCCAGATTTTTTTTTCTGTAATCGCTTGACATTATGGGCACAGTACATTTTTGCAATATCATAAGCGTGACAATGTCACGTTTGGGCAAATAAAATAGTAACGTCTGGGCAAATCATATTTTTGTTACCTGGGTCTTGCATACTTGTAATTACAGGTAAGAATAGGTAAATTAACTTGAAGAAGATACGGTAATCCCTCGATGCTTTGTTTTCAGTCGTTTTAACCTGGAGATGAGATGTTGTCTCCTTGAAATTTACCCTATTTTCTTCGTTTTCACATTGAATTTCTAATATTTTCTGACATATCTAAATTTTTTTTATATTTTAAGAATTCGTTAAAAGTGTTAGCCATAAGTACAGGGCCAAAACGGATATAGCTTAACTCCCAAACGATGATGATACTAGTTTCTTTACATGCACATAGTTTTATATATGTCAGATTTTAGTGCTCTTAATTGGATGATTGAACTTTAAAAATGCGTATTATATTCCTGCTAAAAACCCTACTTCCACCTCCCCGTGGTGTACAGGGGGCAGACGATATCTCGTGAACGGAAGAGGTAGGTATTGAAGTGCAAAATATACAACTTTATATTTTTACCATGTTAACTTATTTTTTTTTACGAAAAGATTTTTTTTGCCCAAATATCACATTTCATACATAAAAATAGTTCAGGTTGCAGAATTGTTTTTGCCCAAACGTAACATTTTTATTTGCCCAAATGTAATGCCGATTTGCCGAAATGTAAAACGCCGGACATTATATATTATCAAAGCGAATTTGGCTAGTAATTGCGATCTGAAAGGCGTAAAAACGTTTTAAAAGGTGACCGCGTAGCGGGAGCCTTTTAAGAAGTTTTAAGCTTTTCAAATCGCCAAAACTGGCCAAATTTCGCTTCATGATTATTTCGTTCGAATTTGCGAATGAAAAAGAGTCGACCTTTGTGCATTTTTAATACTACGAACATGTACAGCATCACTTGAATACACACTATCTACATACCATTATCAGATTACTGATTTTTGTGACAGTGCACGAGGCATTGCCTGTAATGTTGGCTATGTTGATAATGTTGTAACGAAGGTTCTTCTTAAAGCAAAACAAAATAACTCTATAGCAGGAAGTTGTCATAAAATAACTATTTGTTTATAAATAATATCATTCTTTACCATTATATTTGTCCGATTTGGCTTTATTAACACTGCCGGTCCACATAACAGTATATGGACCCCAAAATACTATATGGACCGAAGCAAAGCTTCGGTCCATATACTCTTTTTTGGGTGACCACCCAGTCCATAAACTGCCATATGTCCCTTATTGCCATAAACTATTTGATAATTAACAAATATTAATTTATTTCATATTTGTTGATAAAGACAAAGTTCGCGGTCAATGGTTATTCGTAAATTGTGATGCAATATGTTGAGATTATATACTCGCATACAAGATAAATCAAACCCCGTGTCATCAGAGGAATAATACAAACAAAAAAGATTTATATGAAGCCTCCATTCAAACTTGAAAACATTTTAAAAAAGGATATGACCTTGAAAAATTACAGTTTTGTGAAGGTCAAGGTTAGAGAGGTCATATGGTACCCTCAAAAAATAATTTAGAGAGTCCAATAAATAAAGTTATGAAATATTTGCCAATCATTTATTATTTAGAGTGTAGAACCTACTCCCGATTCAAATTCAAAAATTTCTTTAAAAATTTACAAAATGGCGATTTTGGTTACTATGGTAACGGAGGTAATTCAAGTATCTTTTTAAAACCATTTTCATGATTGACGGTTAATATGCAAAATCGAATACCACTTGTCATTACAACCATCCGCAAGAAGATATTCACGGTTAAAAATGTAAAAAAATTTGGACTTATTGCTGGCCGTTTCCAAGGCAATCAGTTGCTTTAGCAACAACAACAATATTTTTATCAAAACGAGTTTCCTAAATTTATGTCGTAGTGTGTAACATATTTCAAGGAAATTACCATGCGTGCCAAAATATTTCAAGTGCTTACAGAGAATGGCTATTAATTATGACAGAATGACTTTCAAAAACAGTGGTTTAAAATCACATTTTTTTAATTCTAATTGTTGAGAGCTAGGTCTGATACTATTAAGTTGGATTGTACATCTACATACTATATGTACTAAAATATAAGTCTATAAAAAATACAGTTTATCAGTGGAACACCTCCTTCATTTTTGGATTTATGAATTTTATTTTGTTATAGAATTGTTGCATATATGTGCAATAAGCTTTTAAAATTTGGATTCCGATTACAACTTTGGTAAATTGTATATTTTTTGAAGTGTAGCATCTCATATTCTGGGAAGTGTATAGAAAAATAAAATTCGGAATACTTAGAATTCTGAAAAACTGATTCCAGTTTTGGTAAATATCCTGAAAGTCTCAAAGACCACTTTTTTTAAATCTACCTAGCAATCATACTTTTAGAATGTGTTGCAATTAGGACAAACATTACCAACAATTGGATTTCAAAAATATTTGATTCTAATTTTGGTAAAATCACATGAAAGTCTCAAAGAAAACGATTTTTTTTAATTCTTCCTAGAAACCATACTTTTAGAATTTGTTTTAATATGAACAAACATTTTTACCAATTGGGTTTAAACAATATTTCATTCCAGTTTTGGTAAACTTTCTGAAAATCTCAAAGACCACTTATTTCTTTGGAATTCTACCTCGCAACTACACTTTTAGAATTTGTTTTAAATAGGACAAACATTCTACCAATTGAATTTCCATAATATTTGATTCCAATTTTGGAATTTTTTTTGTGAGTCTCATAGACCACTTATTTTACGAATTCTTTCCAGCAACCATTTATCGTTGTAATCTTTTTAGCAAAAATAGGTTTCGTTCGAAATACTAGGTTTACCGCATTTTGTGACTATCGCGTGCCATAGTGACCATCCATAATTTGATTTCCAAACTGTTGAGAAAAATTAGCCAACTGATTTCTGTGTGAAACAGGGAAGTGCAGTGATTGCCATCATTTCTGATGGCACCACTTCTAGTTTGTTTTTGCAATGAAAATTGACAAATCATCAAACAAAATTTTCTATATTTGTTGTGTATGAATATCAAGAAATTTTTTTTGCACTTTTCCGTACTTTCATATTGCAATATTCATTTATGTTTTGCCGTACTGTGAAACTGTTGCATATCACAAATTTATGTTATGAATATTACGTACAAATAAACCTGCAGCATATTTCTCACTCAAGAAGAATTGACTTGGTACTGAGTCACTTTTATATCGACTTCGGGCAGAGCAAGTAACCTAAAATTATTACAAAAATGAAAAATTTAAATATAAATTAACTCTCAGGGACCATACATGCTTCTAGAACAGTTTGTAGATAAAAAGTCAACTCATACGTTACCTATCATTAGAATTCCGCTCAAAGTGGTGGTAAAGGCCGTTTTGGAATTACTATGAGGTAGGAGCAAAGCTCATTGCTGAAGGCCCCAAGTTGACTTCAAGTTGAAGAAAAATAATAGAAGCGTTATTTTATAGTGTATTTGTAGAGACTTTGTCTCATGTGTTTACTCCATATCCTTTCGATGTTAATTTAAGACTGGAGTTTGGCTCTCCTGCAGTGTTGTGTCTGTAAAAAGATTCCATGTGTGATAGATATATGCTTCTATATATTGTTTAAGTGTACTTGTTCTTGAGAGAATATTTCATATATGGATACACTGTGATATTTTCAAATTTTGGCATTTTAATATTTTTTTTTTGTAATTTCCAAATATTTTTTCTAAACACCTGTTTGAAGTGTCCACATCTCGCTATTTTATAATGCCAAGTTTTCTTACAATGGACGCCTTGCGTTTGTCTATATGTTGTGTTTATCTTCTAGCTTAGAACACTATTGCTTTCATGGGGCAACGAATAACATTGACTGGTTATGACAGCGCGTTGTCAGTTGTTTTTATGTTTGTTAACGATCTCACATCAAGACATGGATTTGACATTGTTCGACATTTTGCGATGAATCCCGCTCAAAACGGTGCTAGCGGTTGTCTTGAACTCACTATGAGGTATGAACAAAGGCCTCATGGTTTTTTCAGGGTGAAGAAAAACAATAAAAGCGTTGTTACATTGCTTGGTTTTACCGTATATTTGTAGAGACTTTGTTTCAAATGCATTTATTCCCTATCCTTTAAATGTTAATTAATCCTTTTTCTACTGACATTAATTAGTCTTGTGAATGATTTAGACATGGAATAGTTCAGTAAACACTTGAAAATAACATAAAACAGAAAGATGTAACGAAAGTTTTTCACTAACATTTATTTTTGAAGATTATAGAATGTTGAAATTTTCTATGTTCGGCTCCTTTTGATAATCAAGTTTTAATATATTCTGTTCAAATTTGTAATAGACTCTATATATGAAGTTATGTATCCGCAACATTTACGAATACATAACGAATGTCGAATGGAGGTATATTAGACAGCGAAAAAGTATTACGACCTAACGACCTCAATTGACTATATTTTTTTCTTCGGCTTCATTCAGCAAACCAACTGCTTTTAAATATAATTTTTACTCATTGCATTATTTTTTTTTACAGCCAAACAGAAATAATATGGGTTGATGTTTTTAGACAATTAATGTCAAAGGTACCTCCATATTCATTCTGTATTTGTTGACCCAGTGAGAAACTGTAAGTGCTGTGCTATTGATCTGATCAAATGGAACATTCTTAAACAATGTCACATTGTCGCCATTGATATACCAGTTGACATCATAAACATAACTATCATTAGAAATATCGTCAAACAAACACAGGAATGCTGGTGAAACACTTGGGTTTTGTCCGAAGTATACAGGGCCTTCTTTCAGTATGGCATATACACGGGGTACAATAGTTTCATTTGGAAACGATGCTGAAATAGTGATACCAGAGATATACATTTTAGTAGAATCAAACTTGATAATTGCTATTGATGGTTTTTACATGTGTATCTCTGCATATTATTTACAAATACTTCCTTTCAATTGATGCTAGGTACCGTCTTGAACTTATTGTGAGGTTTGAATAGAGTTCGTTTTTGAAGGCCGCATGGTATCTCCAAGATAAGAAACAACAAAAAGCATTGTGCCGTTGCTTGGTTTTATCGTATCTTTGTAGAAACTTTGTCTCATAAGCATTTACTCCATAGCCATTCATCGTTTATTTATATACCAATGCTTGTAGACCAAAGATCCACGTGGTAATAACTAATAACTAAATACCGAAGTTACTGCGAATTTATTTTCTGCATATGCGCATTTCGACAACATATGTATCGTCAGTGCAGAAAAAATCTTTTGGAAAATCATTTACTCAAAGATGTTCAAAAACTGATGTAGATGATCTAAATGTAAGGCCAAAATCAGCTAAGAACAAAGCTTTGCATGAGGGAGATACTCCTTAGTTTCAACAAATTTACAAAAATTTAGATATTGCAAGGTTTCAAATAGAATCGGCTTTCGGGTAATATTTGGGTAATATTAAACAAATAGGCAGTTCCGTACAAGCTTAAAACTTACTGTATTAAAATGCATTACATTTCAGAAACAAAAGTCTGAATACTGAAACTACATTATATTTATGTTTTGCAGATGACCATCTCGATAACCGAAGTCTCTTCAGTGTAGACAGAAATCAAACACCTTAAAGACCAGAAATCAGAAGGTATAAAATAGCAATTACAAAATAAACAAGTGGGGATCGTATTGCAAGGCAATACAGAAGTCCCCTACCGGTGGAATAATTATTTGTTATTCCAGCAAAAATAGTTAAGGAAGAAAAATTTTCCAAGCTCAAGGCCCGTAACTCCATCAAAAATCAATGGACCCAACCCATACTCAAACTTCATAGTGGTTGATTAACAAATGAATGCAAATATCAGCTTAATATCTGAAACATTTGAGAAAAACATCCGGAAAATCTATATTTTACCAAAAGTCCAAGGCCCATAACTCCGTCAAATATCAATGGAATGGAATCAAACTCGAACTTGATCTGTAACTCATAGTGGTAGACTCACATAGCAAATATTAGCTTAATATCTTGAAAAATTTAGAGAAAAAGTCTGGAAAACCTATATTTTACCAAAATTTTCTAAGTCAAAGGCCCATAACTCCATCCAAAATCAATGGACTGGAACCAAACTCGATGTTGATCTGTAACTCATAGTGGTAGACTTACATAGCAAATATTAGCTTCATATCTAGAACGGTTTAAAAAAAAGTACGGAAAACCTATATTTTACCAAAATTTTCTTAGCCAAAGGCCCATAACTCCGTCCAAAATCAATGGAACGGAACCAAATTCGAACTTGATCTGTAACTCATAGTGGTAGACTTGCATAGCAAATATTAGCTTCGTATCTAGAACGGTTTAAAAATATGTACGGAAAACCTATACTTTACCAAAATTTTCTGAGTCAAAGGCCAATAACTCCATCTAAAATCAATGAACCGGACCAAAGTCGAACTTGATCTGTATAACTCATGGTGGTAGACTATCATACCAAATATTAGATAAATATATCTTATAGTATGGAAAAAAAGTACGGAAAACTGAGTGTGACGGACTGACGGACTGACAGACTGACGGAGTGCAAACCTAAAGTCCCCTTCGGCGAAGCCGGTAGGAGACTAATAAATTTAGATTTGAGAGGCAAACCAAAAAGGACCCTTTTTCGGGACAATGGCATCCGATATTTTTATTCAGCGGGAATTCATGATTAATCCTAACAAGTATCCGGGATTTGCATTATACTGTAACTCTGAAATTAAAAAAAAACATAGGTAATCAACGATTACAGAGTTCGCCTCGTTATGGCACTTTGTCACAGTAACAAAATCTTGACTGGATGTTGACATCACATCTGCATGCCTAAGCAAGGTTACATGATCCTACCATGTATAGTGACTGAGATCTGAACTTGCCTGAAAACTTGGACATAAATCACTCATGCGTAAAACATAAGTCAGAGTGACCTACTTTTGCCTGGATGCTGATGTACAATCAGGGATGCATGCCTATGCAAGGTTACATGATCCTACCATGTAAAGTGACTGAGATATGAACTTGTCCAAAAACTTGGATGTAAATCAATTAAGCGGAAAATATGGGTCAAAGTGACCTAATTTTGTCTGGATGCTGATCTACCATCAGAGATATATGCATATGCCAGGTTACATGATTGTACCATGTATAGTGACTGAGATCTGAACTCGTCCTAAAACTTGAATGTAAATCAATCAAGCATAAAATATAGGTCAAGGTGTCCTAATTTTGCCTGGATGCTGACCAACCATCAGAGATGTATGCATATGCAAGGTTACATGATCCTAAAATGTGTAGTGACTGAGATCTGAACTAGTCAGAAAACTTGAATGTAAATTAATCAAGCGCAAAATATAGGTCAAAGTGTCCTAATTTTGCCTGGATGCTGATTCACCATCAGATTTGCATGCATATGCATGGTTGCATGATCCTACCATGTATAGTGACTGAGATCTGAACTCGTCCGAAAACTTGAATGTAAATCAATCAAGCGTAAAATATAGGTCAAAGTGACCTAAAATTGTCTGGATGCTGACCTTCTATCAGAGATGCATGCATATGCAAGGTTACATGATCCTACCATGTATAGTGACTGAGATCTGAACTCGGACGTAAACTTGAATGTAAGTCGTTCAAGCGGAAAATATAGGTTAGAGAGACCCAATTTGGAGGCTGTGAGATAGCCCAAGATGCACCTGCATACAAAGTTTGATGATCCTACCATGCATAGTTGCAGAGATATATGCCCAAATGCGGGCTCGGACGTAGACGTAGACGTAGACGCGGACGCGGACGCGGACGCCGGGGATACTCCAATAGTCCCCCTCAACTTCGTTGAGGCGAACTAAAAATCTTGAGAATTCGTGATTCGTGAGTTATTTTGATCTTGAGTTCATGATCAGACCCTTCTCTATCCACCATCAGAAATCAGCAAAAGGCAAAGTTTTCCAGTACCGAGATACATCCTTAGTTTAATAGAAAATAGTATAACTTTTGAAATTCATGTAATCGATTTGCCGGATGGTACCGAATATTTAAACAGAAACACTAGGGATTCCCTCTAAAAGTCCATCAGCTGAGGCATAGACCCAGTGGAAATAAAACAAAATACAATAATTTTAGTACGTGTCAGCTCGGAAAATATCCCCCTCATGTGTAGCTCTGACGCAGCGTTATCTGTAGTCCCGTTTTTATTTATTTATTNTTGTGTTTGTGTGTGTGGGGGGGGAGGGTAATCTAGATCCTTTAATCTTCAATCTTACTTGTAGATATTGATGATGTTCTTTCCATCAAAAATGCATCTTTTGCTAAATGGATCCCATTAAAATATCCGCAAGAACTAGAGATAACGGAAACGACAAAAACAACTAGATCTACGTCTATTTTGGACTCACAACTCCGATTGACGAAAATGATCATCTCAGATTTAAAATTTACGACAAAAGTTACGATTTTAATTTCAAAATTATCAATTTCCCTAACATGGCTAGTAATATTGAAGCTTCTCCTGCTTACGGTCTTTCTCATTAGACATAGTTATCGCCGTGACCGCCTTATTAATTAAAAAAAAAATCTGTCTCATACGATCAATAAAAAAATCTTGTATAGATACATGTCCCTCGTGGAAAAGTTTGAAGTTTTCGTCCGAATTTTGATTAAGGATTTTTTTTACTTAGTACTTGGGTGATTATTTCTTTTAACTGTCTACTAACTTTTAATACTTCAATTACTGTTGACTTACTGCCGAACACTACCACAATGGAACGGGAGGTTTGACGCGCTATAAACCCAGTTTAACCCACCATTTCCTTTGAAATGCCTGTACCAAGTCAGGACCATTGCGGTCGACATTTTGTTTCGGTTGTTTCCGTCTTATTTGTCTTTTTGTCTCACGGATTTCGGCTTTTGACAATTCTGTTAATTTTGTTATTACCCAATTAACCACTTAGTCGATGCTTTTTTTCGATGGCATATACACCCTTGAAGGTATTTGCAAGCCAAGTAGTTAGTACCACACTTCAGACCCCAAAACCGATTTTATGTATAGATTTTTTTAATTGTGTTTAAAACTAAGGGGTATCTCCCTCGAACATAGATTTGTCCTAATTTTAGCTTTCGCTTTGTTCAAACATACTGTTTTAATATAGACATATACACTAGCAGGCAGTTTAGCGGCGAGCACTCTTTGACTACGTTTTGTTTTATGCTTTTTCTGTTCCAAGATAGTGGTCATTGAGTTAGTAGTCTACCTGTATTGGGTTTTATTCGCGTGTTTATGATACTATAGGGAAACGGGATAGAGAAAGGGGAGGTTTGGGTACCCATAAACCGGTTTAACCCTACCACTGGCTTTTGCTGGTACCGGTACCAAGTCCGGCTATCCCGAGTTCCTATCGTTATTTATGTTTGTCTCTTGTTTTCATTATTGTTTTTCTGGTGCAGTTTGCTTGTAAATTGTGGCATGTGATTGTAGTTCCTGGCCATTGTAGGTGTTTGCTGTTTTCCTGTTTTTGTAACTATATTAACGGTACAAGAATATAGAAACGTATAACTACAGTATCATATATATGATTCAGAAACGAGCAAAGCTTATGTAAATCTGCTTCCAAGTTTATATAGCACATAAAGTGAAATTGGTTTACTCATGCTGGCAAGTACTTTTAAAAAATTATAGCTATTATAGCTATTTATTACATACTTAGTAGAAATAAAAGCTTTTTTGCATGATCAATATGACCGGAAGTAAACTGTCCATATTTTCACACCCCAGGAAAATAATAGCTTATTTTATGCCCCTCATGCATCTCAGACAAAATAAACGACTTCCGGTCCATATTGGCCTGGGCAAATAAACGACTTCCGGTCCATATCGGCCTGGCATTTCTAAATATCGGAAGTATGTAATAAAAAGTTTAATACATGTGCATTTCCATATTGACCTGGTTATCATCCCTCGACCCATATTGTCCCTCGACTTCGTCTCGGGCCAATATGGGTGTCTCGGGATGATAACCAGGCCAATATGGAAATGCTCATGTATTAATCTGTATATAATTCATATCATCAGTTAATATACAAAAACATAGCTAAAAAGACATCATGTATTGGCATTCTGTTTAGATGACCCCTTGTTTATTTGTTCTCTAAGAATTAAGACTCCAATCTCAATAATATCGAAGAAATAACCCGTTATTAACTGACCTCACGATCTAATGTTGAACCTTGCAATAGAGAAACACATTTTCTTTTAGGTATCGTTTAAAACTCAAAATATCTTTATAAAAGTTATCAACCTTTTAAGATAATTACTTGTTATTCAAATCTCTACTTATAAAATGAATGTGTACATTTTTCCATATATACTTTTGATTTCGTCTCACTGAGAATAATTGATTTTGTAAATTTTATGATAAAGTATGGTTAAAATTGATAAAGTAGATCCAGAGGCGAAGATCTCGGAATGAATTCACACAGGGAGCTCTGTACAACTATGTTCCTCGCCATCTGTAATAAAATACAAACATAAAAACTTCGAAGGATCATCCAAGGGATTTATCAAATTTGAGTAAATTACTCGAGTGGTTTTTCAGAAGAAAAGTTCCTCTTCGTATGCATTTTCCACAGAGTTATATGTTAAAATATGTTCCTTGATGGCGACAATCCTAGGCGAGGTACCAACTGAAAAAAATCACAACTATAAGGAGAGGCATCTAAGGACTATTATTAGTTGAATTGGTTTTAATTAGCTCAAAGATTATTATTTGTAAATTTGGTATAGCTCGGTTGTTTCACAGAAACAACGATCTTTAAATGAAAAGTCGACGCAAAGTGACGACAATTCTCACCATGTGTATCTCATTTAAAGTGGTTTTAAACCACACACACATGAAAGTATGGGACGATAAAACAAGGCTTGTGAAAAAAAAACAATAACCATTGGTCATAAGACTATTTCATAGTAAAAAAGGTATAGTACAAATGACTAAGTGTTTATTCAATACCATAAAAGGACTGAAAATACATTCTACAAAATGACATGATAAAACACAGCTCAGGACAATTGCAACGAAAAAAATTACAAAAAATAAATGCTTTACTCAATCAGTAAACATGAGGCAGGATTTTGACATGTCTAAAAACATATTCAACATATACGAAGATTATTTCAAAACTTTAAATTGTAGACAAATTTTAAAAAAAAAACTTACTATAACAGAGTCAAAGCAGAAGCATAGACATTTAAAAGTCTCTTGCTGAAGTAATACACGGATATGGCATGATCATGATATTGATATAGCGAGCAGATTTTCATAAAAAGAGGAAGAAATGGTTCTAAAAATGTGGGAAACTGTCATGGGGACAGAATTATTGCTCAGCAACACACATTTTCTATCCCATTCTCTCCTGTTTCCAGAAAATCTTACCCCTATCCAACATGGTTGCAATTTATTCAATTCTTTACACCAAAAACATATTAAGGTCTTTCCCCTTTGCAAGGGAAAACCTTTCTGTATTTCATTTGATTATTATTAAGGTCTTTCCCACTACAGTGGAAAGACCTTCTTGTATTTCGTTTGATTATTCTTTTTCTTCTGCCATCAATGTTATCAAAGTGCTTTGACCAATTGTAACCAAACTTGGTACACTTAACAAGTACTGGCCTGGCTCGACTCGGGTCACCCTGTAAACCGATTCTATTTTTAGTAACAGAGTTATCTCCCCAAATACGGTTTATCTTGTTATCATGTTTGCTCGTAAACCGTAACCGATATAAAAAAAAAACTAAGGTGAGGAAAATATTGTATTCATCCTCGGGATAATTTCTCCCCCAAAAAAAATTTTTGGGGTCGCGACCCCGGTTACGCTTTTTGGCCCCGATAAATGTTGATTTCTCAAAGTTGTCGGATTTTTTTTGCCCGCCATTTTTAAAATGGCCGCCATTCAAAATTTTGTTATCGCGATATCTCAGAAACGATTAAAAAAACATTATGAAAACATTGTGTTGCAAAAATACTCCTCTCATTGAGATCTATATTTATGGCTGGCCAAAAATTTTTTTTCGTCGGCCATTTCAAAATGGCGGCTATTTGAAATTTTGTTATCACGATATCTCGGAAATGAAAAAAATTTATGAAAACATTGTGTTGCAAAAATACTCCTCTCATTAAGATCTACATTTATGGTTGGCCAAAAAAAATTTTTTTGTTGGCCATTTTCAAAATGGCGGCTATTTGAAATTTTGTTATCGCGATATCTCGGAAAAGATAAAAAAAACTTATGAAAACATTGTGTTGCAAAAATATTCCTCTCATTAAGATCTACATTTATGGTTTGCCAAAAAAAATTTGTGTTGGCCATTTTCAAAATGGCGGCTATTTGAAATTTTGTTATCGCAATATCCCGAAAGATAAAAAAAATTATGAAAACATTGTGTTGCAAAAATATTCCTCCCATTAGGATCTACATTTATTGCTGGCCAAAAAGTTTTTCGTTGGTCATTTCTAAAATGGCGGGTATTTCAAATTTTGTTATTGCGATATCTTGACAACGATAAAACATTTATCAAACCATTGTGTTGCAAAAATACTCCTCCTATTAAGATCTACATTTATGGCTGGCCAAAAAAGAATTTTGTTGGCCATTTTTTTAATGGAGGCTATTTCAAATGTAGCTATCACGATATTTCAGAAACAATAAAATTTTTTTGAAAACATAGTGTTGCAAAAATATTCCTCTCATTAAGATCTACATTTATGGCTGGCCAAAAAGATCTTTTGTTGGCCATTTTTAGAATGGTGGCTATTTCAAATTTTATTATTGCGATATCTCAGAAATGATAACCAATTAATGAAAATATTGATAAGCAAAAATACTTCTCATTTAGATCTACATGTAAGGCTGGCCAATTTTTTTTTCCGTCGGCCATTTTCAAAATGGCAGCTATTTGAAATTTTGTCATCGGGATATCTCGGAAACAATGAAAAATTTATGAAAACATTGTGTTGCAAATATACTCATCTCATTAAGATCTACATTTATGCATGGAGAAAAAAATTTTCGTCAGCCATTTTCAAAATGGCTGCCATTCGAAATTTTGTTATCGCGATATCACAGAAACGAAAAGAAATTTATGAAAACATTATGTTGCAAAAATACTTCTCTCATTGAGATTTTTGTTTCATTCAATTGAATGAAAACTGCGACGTACCGTTTTGAGTTGAAGCCCTTGATGCGTTTTCATGTACTGGGAAAGACCTTGCAATTGTTCTCTGAACAATTGTCGTTTTATTTTTTTTTTCTGCCTCATTTTCACAAAAACGGCTGGACATATCCTTTTGAAACTTTAGGACAATGATCTGGACCATGTCTAGTTGATAGGAAATAGGGACCGGTCGAAAATCTTTTTTCGTTCAGTTCACGAATTTTCGCTCAAAGTCCGAAAAACATTGTTATGGGAAAAACTCAGAAACCATAAGAGATAGCTGAAGAAGTGTAATGGCAAAAATGTTTGTTAGGTCATGACGGACTTTCGTTACATAAAGACCGAAACTCTACGGTGGACCGTTCATGAGTTATGCCCCCGCAAAATGTCGTCACATCTTTGAGTACGTTTTTCTCGAAAATGGTTAGCGATAGAAGCCAAGAACCTTTCCCATTCATCTTAGATCTACAAATGCTAAGGTCAAAGGTCATTGGTCACTTTGAACTTTGACCTCAGAACTTGTTATTTGATAAACTCGGAAACCGTAATAGATAGCTGATAAAATGTAATGGAGAAAATGTGTGTCTCGTTGAGATCTACATTTGTTACATTGGGTCCGAGATGATTGGACCAACCGTTTTGGGCCTATGGACCAAAAACCGATTTTTGATGTCCGAATTTGGGCTTTTTGTTAATAGCTCAAATACCAATGAAGATACAAACTTATGATCAATACAAAAAATGTTCAGGTACACGTGACCTTCAAAATGAAGTCAAGGTCAAAGGTCAAGGTCACACTCAAAAATCTTATTTCATGCTTAAGAATTAAACAAATGTATATATCAAACTTTGAATGATGGTTCAAGCAATGAATCAATAATGAGAACAGTTTTACGCAATTTCCGGGAAAGACCTATCAATTGTTCTTCGAACAATTGACGTACTAGTTCAATTTTTATTTCAAGTCATATATTTTGTGTGTTTACTTTGAATGAAAAAACTTACAGCTACATCCTGGGTAATAGCCAGATTCAGACGACAAACCATCATAACACCGGACAGGGCCACTACCTTCAAAGTAAATAAAAGAATTATCATCTACGCTAATTTAACAGGTTTTGTTACGTAAGAATGCAAGTAATACTCCACAATTTAATTTTTTGTATTCTCGAATTTTTTTATACTTTTTCTTGCAAAATCAAATTGTACGGTACCTATAAACCAGTTAAAAGGTCAAGCACAGCGATTAAAAATGATACTTATTATATATATATATATATATATATATATATATATATAGTTATTTTGATCGTCACTACCTTCAAAAGAATTAAAAAAATATATCGTCTACACTAGTTTAACAGATATTGTTACATGTATATAAAAATGCAAGATATACACAACAATTTGAACTTTTATATTTTCGAAATTTTTCATACTTTTTTATTGCAAAAATCAAAATTAATGATACCTATTATCAGAAAGTCAGGCACCCTGATGAAAAATGATACTTGACGTTTGCTATTTTAATTCGGAACTATAAGTAAATATTAAAGATATAAAGAACCAGAGTAATCACCCGATGTCATAAAATGAAGAAAGAAAATGAATTTTGAAAATAGATACCGGTACATTTTTTTTTAATTTTATTTTACTTTTTTCTCGGTCAGTACATATAAAATAGAATCGAATATGCTATATTAATAATTACCGAAACAGTAGGCGGAATCTCTAGGTGTATTTTTCAGATAATACACATAAAACCCTGCTGAACAGTTGACAATTTGAATTTCAATAATCTGTTCACATGTGTCATTGACTGTTTGTAAACAGGCATCTGTTGTAACATTGCTGTCACTTACTGCTGGGAAAGTACCTGCAAAATACATTTAGGTAAAAAAATCAAGCGCGTCCTTAAAAGAGTTCTTCTGGCATTTACTTTATAGTGTAGAAAGATTAAGTAAGAGATGGAAACCTTTGAAAAGGTCAGATTATGTAATCGTTTTATTCCAAAACACAGACATCTGTTTTGTAGAGGAATGTTTTCACGAAACCTTTATTTTCAGCATTCGACAAGTCACATCTATAACAAATTTTTCGATTCCCTATTATGAAGGATTGGGGTTCAGTTATTGTTTTACTACAACATTACTGCATACAACCATTGACCTACATGTAGATGTCATCATATACTCACAGTTCATCTAAATTTTAGAAATAAACAGCGACCGTAATACATCTGTCTATATTCGTGTTGGAGCTTCAAGTACTATCTGGTTTATTTCAACAACTGATGTCTCTGCAGTGTAGTGTTAACATGGATGAATATAATATTGAATATTTAACAAGAAGAATCGTTGAAGAGACTTTCTGCGAATACTGAACAAGTTTGAATGCGTAAATGTACACTTCTTTCAGAATCACGGATTGAACGCAAAAATCTTTTAGTGGCAAATTTGTCTACAAGCCAGATCTCGAATTTATCTTGAAAAATGCATTTAGATTACAGGAAACATTTGGTTTCGTTTGATGTACATGTATATCCATTAATATCTATTGTGCAAGACAAGCTCCCTTTAGACTGAAATGTTAATTCAAAACTGCAAATGTACAGTAGGGTGCAGACATAACCTCTCGCCAAGTTAACTTGAACCAGTCATAAAAGCTCTTCTAAGTTAACTTAGGACCGTTTTCAAGTTAACTTTGACCAGTCATAGAGCAGTCATAAAAGCTACTCTAAGTTAACTTTAGAACTGTTCTAGAGCCCTGACTGCTCTGGCCTGTTCTGGTCATAGAATCCTGACTGCTTTGACCTGTACTGGTCGTAGAGCCCTGACTGCTCTGGCCTGTTCTGGTCATAGAGCCCTGACCGCTCTAACCAGTCATAGAATCCTGACTGCTCTGACCTGTCATAGAGCCCTGACTGCTTTAATGTTACAGCAATGGAAACGTTCAACATTCCCAAATTAGCACTCATCGTGTGCACTCGTCGTTTAAAGCGAGTGCGTGTA
>MJUU01047736.1:1725-43897 GCA_002080025.1 Modiolus philippinarum | reverse complement strand
GGGGGAGTCAGTGAATTTCTTTGTAGAAAAAAATTGAATGCAAATTAACGAATTGTTTGTAGTTTTTTGTATTTCAAATCATTACTGAATAAATTATAAATTTTACATTTTATATGTTTCTATTTTCTTGAAATCCGGTGACTCTGTCTTGCAGTATTTTGTGGTTATAGAAATGTTTTGAGAAAAAGCTAAGGACATTATTACAAACTAACCTACACAGAACTTAAATAGTCACATTTTATGACCCAACTTGACCATAAATAACCATAATTGATCAAAATTATTAATCGCAACTATTTCCACAGCCATGAAATCTGCAAGCATAAGGTCAGAAAGGCATTTTATTACCCAACCTGACCATAGATAGCCATAATTGATCATAATTATCAATCGCAACTATTTCTACAGCCATGAAATCTGCAAGCATAAGGTCAGAATGGCATTTTATGACCCAACCTGACCATGGATAGCCATAATTGATCATTATTATTTATCGCAACTAGTTCTGCAGCAATGAAATCTATAAGCATGAGGTCAGAATGACATTTTATGACCCACCCTGACCATAAATAGCCATAATTGATCAAAATTATTAATCGCAACTATTTCAACAGCCATGAAATCTGCTAGCCTCAGGTCAGAATGGCATTTTATGTCTCAGCCTGAGCACAGATAGCCAAATTTGGTCATAATTATGAATCGCAACTATTTCCACAGCCATGAGATCTACAAGCATAAGGTCAGAATGGCATTTTATGACCCACCCTGACCATAAATAGCCATAATTGATCATAATTATTAATCCCAACTAATTGCACAGCCATGAAATCTGCAAGCATGAGGTCAGAATGACATTTTATGATCCAACTTGACCATAGATAGCCATAATTGATCAAAATTATTAATTGCAACTATTTCCACAGCCATGAAATCTACTAGCCTCTGGTCAGAATGGCATTTTAGGTCTCAGCCTGAGCACAGATAGCCAAATATGGTCATATTAAATTATGAATAGAGACTTTGTCGACAGCCATGAAATCTGCAAGTATAAGGCCAGAATGACATTTTATGACCCAACCAACTAATAAATAACAATATACGGTCAGAATTTTTTTTTACAGAATTTTATCATAGTTATGAAGTTTGCTAGTCTCATATAGATCTAACCATTCAGGCTCATTATTTTTCATTGCAACTTTTATCACAGCCAAGAAGTTTGAGCCATATTTTACACATTTCTAAATAAATAAAGAAGTTCTATAAGCTATAATAAAATTACTTCCTATGCATTTTTTTTCTTTCCTGATAAAATCACTACTGAGAAACGTGACTTTCATTTTCGCTAAAGTACAAACACTAATACATACATAATTAAAACTTACAGAAAATTAAGACCAACAGTGCTTCTTGCAATTAAGAAAATTTAATGTTTCGCAAAATAATGTGAGATGTCACATCGCAGTTTGAATAAAACAGAGGTTTCCCCGCACATTTCGCATTTCCGGAACTTGCAATTCTCACGCCGGAAGTTAACATAGCGAAAACCGGAACCGGGACTTGCAGTTTTCATAGACTTTAAAATCTCATACGACACCGTATCAATCGCTGTATTAAATTTTGAGTATTCACAGTTCTTGAATTGCTTAAGAGCTATACTACTAATCAGAGCAGTCAGGATTCTATGACAGTTTAGAGCGGTCAGGGCTCTATGACTGGTCAGAGCAGTCAGGGCTCTATGACAGGTCAGAGCAGTCAGGATTCTATGACAGGTTAGAGCGGTCAGGGCTCTATGACTGCATGGTCAGAGCAGTCAGGGCTCTATGACTGGTCAGAGCAGTCAGGATTCTATGACTGCTCCAAGTTAACTTCAAGTTAACTTAGGACTGTTCTCATAACTGCTCCCCAAGTTAACTTGGACGAGAGGTTATGTCTGCACCCTACTGTATTTAAATTACACAATTTTATATATATTTGCTTTCACGCTCTGAGGTAATTGTAATAAGAATTTAGTACGTAATCCTCGCTTATACATGAAAATCATATTAAATTTTATAGTTATATTTCATGCTTTGTTACTTGCTACCAGACACTATTTCAATAGATCACACCGGGTATCCCAATAAAGATGCCACTGAGCATTTTGCTCCGTGTGTATTCCTTTGATGTTATGATAAATATTACACGGAGCTCATGTTTGCTCCGTATGAATTTTATCATAACATCAATGGAAAAAACATGATACAATACACGCTGAGCAAAATGTTCCGTGGCATCTTTATTGAGATACCCGGTGTGTAGAGAGGGGGGGTTGACGCGCCATAAAACTATTTAAACCCACCATTTCTTTTGAAAACCCTGTACCGCGGTATCATTTTCCGGTGACTTTCCACCTGTTTGGTCGTTTTGCCTCTTGGACTTCGGGTCTTGACAATTCTGTCTGAAATTTTGTTATTACCACAATTTACTTTAACAATGTCGATTTGACACTGAATTCTGTTCGGTAAAATTGTTATAAATATGCCCATTTAGTATAGGAGATATAACGGATTGTCCTCAATATTAACAAGTACTCGAAATTGTCGATTTATAGATCACTGCTATTTTGGATAACTATAAGGTTATGCCAGCTTTTAATAGTATACACTACCGTTCAGCCAAATTGGTTTTTCAGTCCCACAGTTAAACACACCAGGTGGATGCGAAGGCATTTCCCCGCCATTACCACTTATTACACGGTACCATCCTTCTTGTAGATTTTCGTCACTTAATGATACATCTGATTTAGCATCCATAAGGTAATCTGCAGATCGTTTTTCTTCATGTTCAATTACTGTATAATTGTTACAAGGACCTATAAAAAGCATTATAATATTTTTCATACCAGGCAAAGCATTATTTAATATTCTGTTGAAATAAAATTTTCTGCTTAATCTATCAATTTGATTGGTTAGCTTGACAGAGGATATGAGAAGACCTTTGACCTTACAATTGGGCTCAAATTGAGGTTCTCTTTTTACTTAATTTGATATGTCATATTTTAGATTTTAAATTCATCCCTTTTAACAGCTTCTCGTTATTTCGATTTTAGCTGATATACTTTTTTACAGCAATTTTCTGAGTTTATTTCCTTAAAAGGTCAAAGGTCATTGATGACCTCGTACCTAGTACTCAAAATTGAAGGTCTTTTCGCACTGATCACTTTAAATATCTATGTAAGCCTTTAAAGGTTATTCGAAAAAAAATGATTTACTGAAACGCGACAAGTGCTTTTACTCAAAAACGGTTCGTCGAAGAGTTTCGAGCTTATTGAATCAAATAGATATCTCAATGAAAGGAGTATTTTTGCAATATAAACTGTTTTCATAAATTTTTAATCGTTTTACAGATATCGCGATAACAAAATTTTGCGTGGCCGCCATTTTGATAATTGCGGACGAAATTTTTTTTTTTGACCCTCTATTTGAAATCAGGACCATGAAAGCTATCTGGAAACCAAATTTGGTGAAAATCGGATAACTCTGAGAAATTGCACATTTATTGGTCAAAAACGAGTATTTTGTAGACATTTTTCACGTGATTAATCATCCTGAGGATATATTTGATATCAGTTATGGTTTATGAGCTTATACCCTAACAAGGTTTTCGGCCAAAGGCAGATAACTCTGTTAATAAAAATAGATCGGTATGCTGCCCTCAGGTTGAATGTCCCACATTGATGACGGTTTATCACACCAAGTATCGAAATAATATGTTGTGTAGTTTTTGGAGCTTTAGTTGCGGCAGAACAAAAAGAAAAAAAATATTAATCTGCAGAATTACTATATATTTAATGATGAGGTCTCAATATTATCATCGCAAATGCTCAACGGGTTTTCATTTTTAATTACGAACATTATTTAAAATATTAAAATCTGGAATTAATTTTTCCTACATTGCAATATGTGCTCAACCAATTTGTGGGAAATGCCATAGAATGATATTTATTCCTTAATTTCCCAAAAAAAATGGAGCAACAAATTTTAAGATAATAGGCTTTTTCCAAATGTCTTTTTGATAATGCAATAATCACTTATTATTGTGATACAATTATAAAATATACAGGATTTATATACATTAAAGTAGTGAATAACACCCAAGTGAATAACTATCTATAAAATCGTATTTTTCTCGAAACTAGGAAAGGAGGAATGTTTTGAAATTTGCTATTTTCTTCCATTTTTTGAATGTGAAGAACTCTACCAGAATTAAAAAATCAAACCCACACAAGCTTCATCATAATTACATCAACTTCTACTACAAGTACCGTTATATCCTTGCCAAACTGACAAGTACTGATGTAATCAGGACAACAGTTATTTAAACCTATACAAGCTTCATCATAATTACATCCACTTCTACTACAAGTACCGTTATATCCATACAAACTGACAAGTACTGGTGTAATCAGGACAACAGCCGTTCAAACCCACACAAGCTTCATCATAATCACATCCACTTCTACTAAAAAACCGTTATATCCTTACCGAACTGACAAGTACTAATGTAATCAGGACAACGGTCATTTATACCTATACAAGCTTCATCACAGTAACATCCACTTCTCCTACAAGTACCGTTATATCCTTACAAAACTGACAAGCACTGATACTTATATCCTTACCAAACTGACAAGTACTGGTGTAATCAGGACAACGGTCGTTTAAACCCACACGAACTTCATCACAAAAACATCCACTTCTACTACAAATATAGATTACACAACAAGATCCCGTTCAATTCCATATTTCATCCACCAGAGATAGTTTAATTTTAAAATTTTAGCTGTGAGGCTTGCCGAGCATCTAAATTTTCAAATTTAACTATCGAAAGTTGATAAAATATGGTATAGTGGAGCGGCGAGGAGGCAGATTTTCAAAATTTAATTACCCCGAAAGCCCCATTAACTTTTATTATCTAAAACTAAAGTGTAAATTTTGTTCTTTCAGAAAATGGCTGTCGTTGCTATCTGACATTGTCAAAACATACTTGAAGGGTCAAAGGTCATAGCCTTGAGAGCTGAATTTTTAGTTTGCCGGGGTAACTTACTAATCTTTTGACACGGTTTTCAGATATTTGGCAAACAAGTGTATCACAACAAAGTTGAATATTTGATACCATTTGACTTTCATATGACATTCACCTTTGACCTGGGGGTCAAATAATTGTTTTCAAGTAAAAGATTTTCCAATACACAAATAAACCGAGTTGAGAATGCATTAAAGTGCAATCTGTGCTGTTATAGCTTTCATTGAACTTGACCTCACTCAAGGTCAAACAAGGAATTTTTTCTTACAATGAATAAAGCGGTACAAGGTTGACTATGCACAAGTTATTTGGCACACGTTTATCTATTGTACAAAGTGTCTGCAACAATTATGACTCATGTTAGTCATTGACATTGAAGATTTATATCAAAATTAAGTTTCCTTATAATATTTTTCGTGTGTGTGGGGGGGACATCTAAAAAAACGGCAGTAGAATACCGAGGGAACAAAGGAGTGAAATTTATAAAAATCGAAGTCCAAAGACAGGGCAAAAACGAGAATACAGAAAACAATGACGTTAGACACAAAAACAATGACGTTAGACAGATACAAAGCACAGAAATAGAAATCAAAACATTCAAAACAAAGGCACTCACTGTGTTAACTCCAGTGAAACTGAGAGTGATATCAGGTGCTCCGGAAGGGTAAGCATGTCCTGCTCTGTTAACAGCACCCGTCACACTGTGAGTGATTCAATCCGGGAAAATGTCAAAGTCGGTAGTCAAATCCGGGAAGACGTGAAACTAGCTGAAAATGTCCACTTCCATTTGGGATACTGACACGTCATATCTTTCAATAATGTTATGGTGACGGCCATAGAATTTCTTGAGGGATGAAATTAGCAAAGGTTGAACAAATCCCTGACTAAGCAGCTATTGGGACAGTGTTTTTGCTCTGTTCAAAAACTCCCTGTACAAACTACATGCTCGACAGTAACGAATCAACTGTGAAATGTACACTCCATAGGCTGGAGAGGTAGGTATATTGCTGCTAAGAAAGGGAAAGTTCACAACATGGAAATTAAAATCATCCCGCTTGTCATATAGCTTAGATTTCAAACGTCCATCTTCGTCAATATACAATAAAAGATCTAGGTACGGAGCTGAAGTAGGTGTTTCAGTTGTGTCTTTAATTTCAAGCTCATTTGGATAGATCTGATGTAAATACTCCTTAAATTTAGGATTATTAAGAGAAAGTACATCGTCTATGTAGCGGAAGCTGAAATTAAAGGACTACTGATTACTGGGCTAAATGTTTTTGTTTTCTTTGAATAAGCCCTTGTAAAAACTTGGCCCCGTACGAGTTAAGGAAAAGGTCAGCTTAAAGCGGCGCACAGTTTGTTCCCAAAGGTATCCCTATTGTCTGTTGGAAAACACGACCTCCGAATTCGACAAAAATATTGTCGATCAAAAATTCTAACATTTTGATTACGTCAGTCTCAGTGTACTTCTTGTTTGAATCAGTGTGTTTCTCCATTGTTTGTGCAGAAACATTGATGTATTAAATCTGCAATTACTGTTTTCAGTCTAATATGTGGCAGGGTTGTATAAAGTGTAGAAAAGTCAAAAGTTTGAATGCTATGGCAATGGGTAAGACTGGTTCAGGATGGCTGTTCAAAAAGATCTTTTGAATTTTTAAGAATCCACATTTGATTCACACCGCTTGTGGAGTAAGCTTTATTACAGTAATTTTTAGGCCATCTCTGACTGCGGTCAACAAAGTAGTGAGGAGCTGTGAAAGAGGTTTAGTGGTGCATCTGGAAGACCCGGCAATGAATATCTGTTTGTATGGATTCTTATGAAGTTTAGGTACCCAGTAGATGTAAGGGAGTCGATTGTTTTCATCATTAGCTTTTATGCCAAATGATGGTAACACTGAAGTGTGATTTTTTACAATCTCATCCCTCGATATTGTAGTAGGGGTATAAGTAGGGTTTCCTGATGAACTGTAGATGCCCATCTCCTTCACAAGGCAGTCGAGATAGTGTTTCTTACATACACACAAACAGTATGTTGTTAGAAGCTTTGTCTGCAGGGACAATGACGTAATTTTCATGGAGGTTGGACAGAGTTCTTACTACAAGGGGGTCTTCAAATTTACTGGGATTTCTGGATTTCATAGCTGTTTTAAGGCGCCGGATGCGATTTACAATTAATGACTTTATGGACCCGATCCAGTCGGACAATGTCTTAACGCCCTCTTTCTCTTTCTTTGCCCACTTCCTAGAATAGTCCTCAACTGCATCCATCAAAATCTTGAAGTTGTACTTCCAGTTGATGTGCTGAGGCTATCGAAAGTTGAGACCTTTTGAGAAGATATCTCGTAGTTTGAGGTTGTCTACGATATCTAGGTCACCAGTTATAACGTGTCCAGCCGGACTATAATTGAATGGGGAAGAGGAGCAAGCACAATCAGGTGGTTTGACTTTAAAGTCATCAATTTGGAAGTCACGCAATACCCGTTTGTAATTCAAAATGGAAGTTGCAATTGGTTTAATGTAGGAATATGAGATAAGTGGAGCTAATTGATCATTAAAATAAGCAGGAATGTTTGATGTCACTGTTTTGCTATGTAGAATGTGTTAGCAAGATTTATAGCGTCCAAGCCTTTATTGGCGAATTGAATTTTGATAAATTTCCGGTTATCAGGTTTGTTGGCGGATGTGGTGACAGGCTTGAACAGTTGGTGGTTAGATATATCCAAAACAATTGTTGTTAATTTGTATTCTAGGGAATGGCTATCAGTTACGGATGATGCTTAACATGTTTTGTAGAAGGAATGAAGTTTTTAAAGTGGCAAGGAATACAGTTTTGTACGAATCTGATGAATATAGAGAAATGGTCATGAACGGAAGAAGACCATTAATTGAAATGTCATGTAGACTTGGGGGCAGTATAGTGCCTATGTCCATGACTACGTGGTCTGCGTTGATTCTAAAACAACGGCAGTAGAATACCATACCGAAGGAACAAGGGAAGCGAAGACTACAAAAATCGAAATCCGAATACATGGACTAAACGGCAACAGAGAAAAACAAAAATCGAAATCCGAAGACATGGCAAAAAACGGCAACAGAGAAAAACAAAGACAAAACAAGGACGTGAGACAGCTACAAGCACGGAAATAAAAAGACGACATCAAAAACTAAAGCACTCATAGTGTGAACTCCCATGAAAACCGGGATTAACATCAGGTGCTCCGATGATTCTTACGTTTGGCACTCACAAAAACACAAAGTACAACATATGAATCATTGGTCCTTTGGACCTTTTGTTGACATCCAATGAGCTCAAGATTATTTTTGATAATAGTTATCTTTTTTTAACTTTTTAGTATTGCGTCCTATTAAACCTCTACTCGATCTTCGCATTTAAAGATAAGAAAAGCTAAGTTTTTCAAAAACAAAATCTGCTTGGTTCATACTTGTTAACTTAAGAACTGCTTGTCATTCATTTGAAAAGGGCTACTTTTTTGTGTAAAACACACAAGGTAATTTGTGAAGAGAAAACCGAAAACACATTGGCCAGTTGGAAAAAAATCAAGAACACGAGGTCAAAGACATTAAATGTGTGAGATCAAATAGTGCTTTATGCCAAGTAATGACAGTTTCCATTAAAGAATAAAACAGATGTGACGTATTACTGTAATCGAAGTAAAATCGGCCATAGGCAAAAGTCGAACAACTACATGCAAATGCTTGTCCTAGCGGGATCCAGACAATTTGAAAAGCAGGGGTTCAAATTTGAGGTGAAATGATTTTTCACCGAGCGGCACGAGGTTCGAAAAAATTTCGGGTATTTCTTTGTAAAACATCAAGATATTCATTAAGAATACATAATTGTGCAAAAAAAGGGAGGGGGGGTCCAACCCTCGAAACCTTCACTTGGATCCGCCATTGATGTCAATGTCGTAAACAAAACTAGAATTTATATATGTAACATGCTTTCTCCCAAATTGTAACCAAATGTTCTAAAATTGACAAACTTTGTAATAAGGAAGTACATTTTTAAAACAGAAAACGTCGGCAAAAGCAAATACACAGAATTTACATAGGTTCTCAACTTTGAAGATGCACACAAAAGCACAACAGACGCAATCATAAATCTTGATTGATTTTTTTCTGTCAACAATTTCCCACTAAATAACTTTTAGTGCAATACTTAGCAATTTACAATGAAATATTAGCCTTCTGGATGTTTTATGATTTCAGAAATTTTAAGTTTTCTGGTGTAATCAATTAAAGTGATGACACATCTTTAGAACGCTTTGCCGTTTCAAGTTTTTGCCTAGCATAGCAGAGCTGGACTCCGATTTGACGCAACAAGTACATTTCCGCATTTTCATATTTAAATTATACGAACACACCCAATACACAAACACACCCTTTAGTTAATTACACCTTTTTTTACAGGTGAGCAAATTATAACATTATAAACACGAATCAGGTGATTTTAGAATGGTACTTATGTCAAACATATACCCCAAAAAAATAGAAATTTTGTTGAAATATCATTCAAAACAGACTGCCTGGTAAGGGATGAATTATAAAATTATTACCAAATCAGCAACACTGTTCAAATACGGGAATAAAATATTGCAAAACACAACTTTTCATAAAAATTTTAACGTGGAAAAATAATGTAATCTGGAAACAAATAACGCCAATAGTTACGTGAAACAATTGTCAAATCAGTTATGAGACAAAATTAACAAATATGTTAAAGATTAAAAGGTAGGTGCTAAAACATCAATTTTAATGCTTAATTTTACCAAGTTTGTAAACGGCCGTACCGGAATATGTTTGAACTTAAAAGGGTATATTGAAGCATAAGTAAGTACACTACTGCATGCTGTTTGTTTCTGTTCTATTGAGTTTCAAGAATAACTGGTGAATTCAATAAAATTTCATTCAAAGCAGTCCCGTGTGTTTATTGAAGAGCAGGGTAACGTCAAAAGTCGTCATTTTTTACGTCATAGGGACCACAATTTCACTAGACGACAGGCATTTTCTTAGAGTTGAGATGTTGATAAATGATGTTAAGCAATAAAATTCCAATGGGGCTTTTGGGTAATTTAAATGCGTTAAATAAGAGACTTTTTACACATCCGCCGCTCTACTAGTAATAATCGGGATAAAGTGGTGTAATCTTTTTCTCTAATGATAAATGGTGAACACCAGGAATTGTATTCCGAACAGATTTGGCGGGGAATAGCACAGGGCTTTATCCAACGAATGTTGAATATGAAAATTTATCTTACATGTCAGAATCGGTTTAAACTTCACATATCATTGGAGAAGTACCGTTATATCCTTACCAAACTGACAAGTACTGATGTAATCAGGACAATAGTCGTTCAAACCCACACAAGCTTCATCACAATAACATCCACTTCGACTACAAGTATTGTTATATCCTTACCAAACTGACAAGTACTGATGTAATCAAACTTATATCCTTACTAAACTAACAAGTACTGATGTAATCAGGACAACAGTCGTTCAAACCCACACACGCTTCATCACAGTTACACCAACGTCTACTACAAGTACCGTTATATCCTTACCGAACTGACAAGTACTGATGTAATCAGGACAACAGTCGTTTATACCTGTACAGGTTTCATCACAATAACATCCCCTTCTAATACAAGTACCGTTATATCCTTACCAAACTGACAAGTACTAATGGAATCAGGACACTAGTCGTTCAAACTCACAAGCTTCATCATAATTACATCAATTCTACTACAAGAACCGTTATATCCTTACCAAACTGACAAGTACTGATGTAATCAGAACAGCAGTCGTTTATACCTGTACAAGTTTCATCACAATAACACCCACTTCTACTACAAGTACCGTTATATCCTTACCAAACTGACAAGTACTGATGTAATCAGGACAACAGTCGTTTATACCTGTACAGGCTTCATCACAATAACACCCATTTCTACTACAAGTACCGTTATATTCTTACCAAACTGACAAGTACTGATGTTATCAGACTTATATCCTTACTAAACTGACAAGTACTGATGTAATCAGGACAACAGTCGTTCAAACCCACACACGCTTCATCACAGTTACACCAACGTCGACTACAAGTACCGTAATATCCTTACCGAACTGACAAGTACTGATGTAATCAGGACAACAGTCGTTTATACCTGTACAGGTTTCATCACAATAGCATCCACTTCTACTACAAGTACCGTTATATCCTTACCAAACTGACAAGTACTAATGTAATCAGGACACCAGTCGTTCAAACTCACACAAGCTTCATCATAATTACATCAATTTCTACTACAAGAACCGTTATATCCTTACCAAACTGACAAGTACTGATGTAATCAGGACAGCAGTCGTTTTTACCTGTCCAGGTTTCATCACAATAACACCCACTTCTACTACAAGTACCGTTATATCCTTACCAAACTGACAAGTACTGATGTAATCAGGACAGCAGTCGTTTATACCTGTACAGGTTTCATCACAATAACATCCACTTCTACTACAAGTACCGTTATATCCTTACCAAACTGACAAGTACTGATGTAATCAGGACAACAGTCGTTTATACCTGTACAGGTTTCATCACAATAACACCCACTTCTACTACAAGTACCGTTATATTCTTACCAAGCTGACAAATATTGATGTAATTAGACTTATATCCGTTCCAAACTGACAAGTACTGATGTGATCAGGACAACAGTCGTTCAAACCTATACACGCTTCATCACAATAACATCCTCCCCTGTTACAAAGGCTGTTATGTCCTGGACAACACATTCTGGGATCCAAACCACAGAAAACTCCAACTGACCTTTTACTTCTAATTATACTTCACAATAACATCCACTTCGACTACAAGTATTGTTATATCCTTACCAAACTGACAAGTACTGATGTAATCAGACTTATATCCTTACCAAACTGACAAGTACTGATGTAATCAGGACAACAGTCGTTCAAACCCACACACGCTTCATCACAGTTACACCAACGTCTACTACAAGTAGCGTAATATCCTTACCGAACTGACAAGTACTGATGTAATCAGGACAACAGTCGTTTATACCTGTACAGGTTTCATCACAATAACATCCACTTCTACTACAAGTACCGTTATATCCTTACCAAACTGACAAGTACTGATGTAATCAGGACAACAGTTGTTTATACCTGTACAGGTTTCATCACAATAACATCCACTTCTACTACAAGTACCGTTATATCCTTACCAAACTGACAAGTACTGATGTAATCACGATGTAATCACGACAACAGTCGTTTATACCTGTACAGGTTTCATCACAATAACACCCACTTCTACTACAAGTACCGTTATATTCTTACCAAACTGACAAATATTGATGTAATTAGACTTATATCCTTACCAAACTGACAAGTACTGATGTAATCAGGACAACAGTCGTCCAAACCTATACACGCTTCATCACAATAACATCCTCCCCTGTTACAAAGGCTGTTATGTCCTGGACAACACATTCTAGGATCCAAACCACAGAAAACTCCAACTGACCTTTTACTTCTAATTATACTTCCGAAGTGTTGCCCTGCAATATCACAAATTGAAAATAGCAATTATATATTTGTGAATAATATACGATATCGTATTTAGAGAACATTATAGGCAAAATATGTTAAACAATAGCCGTAGAATTATCATGAAAACGCAGAATTGATAGATTTTGATATGTTAAACAATTTCATTTGCAAAACTTCTTTGTTTCTGAGAAAGAAAAAAACGAATAAACACTGCAATCTTTTTCAGTCATTTTTGTTAGCACCCTAGACGTATTACATCAGTGATTTTGTAATGAATCGAGACTGACCTTTAAACCCAAAACGAATACTTAATTAAGAAACAAATTTATTTTGATTTTCATATTTTTAAGATTTTGTACTCTGTTAAACCACGATTTTTATTTTACCAAATAAACAAACGGGAATATGGATTACCCGCCTTCAAGTTTTGATTGGATTCTTGCAGTTTTGCGAAGTATCAAATAATGATTGTACTGTAGAGGAAAATTCTGCAGAGTAGTAAGATCTTGATCATTACTGTGTCAATCGCTCCAGTTAGATTTTTTATCAAATCGCCCAAAGGAATGGGGAGGAGGATAGTGTTTGACCCGTTCCTCCGTCACAAAGTTTAGATCCATATATATCGTTTGAATAACAAGTGGTCGTAGATGGATAAGGTTTTGTCAATGGATGCATCTTGAGTAGCCTTGAGATTGATATGTGGATATCATGCACGAGTGTATCAGGTTGAAGTTACATGTATGTAGAAGTATAGATTTTAGATACTACAGCGTAGAGGAATAATATTTTTCTGTATAGTAACATATACGTCATTTTGACCTTCATTTCTTGCATGAGTGACTCAGGTGAAAGATTTTGTAACAGTTGAGATCTCAGATTTGCCTGTAGATGCGTATTGTATAATCACGAAGATGATAACAGAAATTAGATCACTTTGACTTTTTCATCAGTGGCTTATAGGTTAAAGTTTTTGTAAGAGTTCAGATTTCGTGGTATTAACATCTTGTTAGTAGATGATATTGTATTCACGAAGCTCCAAATTAAAATCGGGTCACATTTTTGTGACAGCCAAGATTTCAGATATTGTAATTTGTACAGAAATGAAACTAAGTCAGTAGATGCATCTGGAATATTCACGAGCTCTAATAACTATTACAGCACATTGACCTACATTTTATTAATGAGTGTTTCAGTTTCTAAGTTACTACAGATCTCAGATACTACAACTCTCCTGCTCGTATATGTGTCTCGGACAGTCCCTAATTAAAATTACTACACCTTCACCTACCTTTCATGCATGACTCAGGTGAAAGTTTGTTGTTTGACATCTCGCGAGTGTGTTTCGTTCAGGCCGTTGTTATATACTTAGTATGAGTGTTTGGTTATTGTTGCAGGCCTTGTGATGACTTAAGATCAAGAACAACAACAAAAATGGTTGTTCCATTTGCTTAATCAAGTTTTTGTGGGGCTTTTGTACAATATGCATTTACTTAAACTCCAAATTTATTCAATTATAATTAAGTCAACATTTTTCAACATAATATGAAAAAGAAAGGAAATGGGGTAAATGTCAAGGAGATAACATCCCATATCCAGGTTAAAACGACCCAAAACAAAGCATCTAGGGGTCACCGTACGGTCTTCAACACAGTGAGCAACCTCACACCATATAGCAAGCCCAAAATGGCCCCAAAAGGCTAAAAAAGTGGATAAATCAATGGAAACAAACCACATCCAATAACCCAAATATCAAGAAACTAAAATTTTATAAGAAGACACGGACAAGCCAATCACCAACATATTCCTGACTTGAGACAGGCGCAAAAATTGCGGTGGGGTTAAACTCGTTTTCTTGGATCCAAACCCTCCCCTATGTGTGGTGAATGGCTAGAAAATAAATACACAAAAAGACTCACAGTAAAAATCCAACTAGAAAAAAGTCCAACTTATCAAGACGAGTACCCTTGCAATGAAGTACATAAAACATCAAGACAATCCACACAGGTACTGTTCGGAGAAATGCTCGCAGTTACTGACAGCTAGCTAAGGACGTAATTTCCGTTGACTATGATATCAAGCCTTCTTACATATGAAACTTCATTATAATAGATTTGGTATAAAAACGTCATCAATTATGAAAGAAGAACATGATATTGTGCAATGCCAAATACTGCCAATATGAAAAATTGTTTAAATTTAGTTATGGTGTAAAGCATTTAGGAGATGATCAATATTTTTGCCAACAAAAACAGAAGTAACGATTTAACAACAATGCTGTATTTATATCCTTTATGAATAAGTTTGTTCAACGGATTAATAAGTTTTGAAGGACATTTTTTTGAATTTATGCGCTTAGTAAATGATATTGCCATAAAAGTTTGGATGTGAAATGCCCTGATGTATAAGAGCCCTGCATGTAGAACCAAATTTTCTTAATAATTCAATGTATCTATGATACAATTGAGAGAATTTTTTTTATCAATTTATGATATCTAAACCCTTGATGCAGAAGTTTTTCAGTGAGACAAAGACTTCGCTCGTTGAAGTCAGAAACATCATATAATATTTATTCCAATATATTCCTTGCAAACAACCTTCAACATTAAAACAGATAAGATAATATATCCGTCAAAACCGTTCGTGAAAAATATAATACATTATATCCAGGAAGTCCATACCTATCACAAGGTATTAATATGTATTTATGTATATAATGAAAGGCAATACATGTCTTAGGAACAATGTATGTAATGGTTGCAGTTAATAAAAACAAAATACCGAAGTTACGTAAAGTGAAAAAGTGCCAAATCCATTTCAGTTACATGGATCAAATGAAAGATAGGGGTGCATGTTTTCTTCGAATGTGATTCGAAACTACCACGGGTAAAAAGATGTTTGATGTGTTTTGTAAATTGCACTTGAACATTAACCTCATTAAAGACAAAATTTAAAACTGCAACTTGGTTAACAAAATCAAGTACTAGTAATTGAAAATGAGCCAAAGCAAAGCAAATTGAATATCAGAAGAAAGAAAATTAAGTCGTTGGATATTCTGCACATTAATGTATATAATACATGCAGTTCTATGCAAAGCTGACTTCTGACTTGTCAGATATTATTATACTTTACTATGGCAACCTTCACCTAATGTGGTACCCAAAAATAATTATATCTCCAGATATTATTTCTACATCAAGGCAAGCACATCTATCAGAATTGTTTTTCAATTAAAAAGGGCGTAAGTATGACTTTTTATTATAAAAGATGTACAATACCTCCTTTTTCAATGCTTTATTACGATCACTCGATTTAAAGGATATCCAACTTACAGGCTTTGTTTCTGGTTTTTGACGTGTATTAGCCGTGTTGCTGTTCGAAAGTATATTGACGCTGTGTTTCTATTAAACATTTTTACTATTCCTCGTCGAAACCGAATCCTAATCCGAAGCCGACACCGAAACCCTGATATACAGAATCAACTGTGTTTTGTTTCTCTTAATTGCATGTATAATCAGTGTCTGGTGGGCTCCAAAGTTAAGTTTTTTTTAATCCTAACAGTAGATTTATCCATAAAAAACAATGTAAAAGACGCGATTAGAACTTAAGGCATTTAATGATAAATATGTAATCACGCCACAATTTTGGTGTAATTATGAATAACAAAAATAAACATACTCAATTTGATGTTGGTAAATACTTCTTATATTTTTATAAATGCTTGTTTTGTCATGTATTTGAAGAGACTTTATCTCATATGAAGTTACTCCACATCCTTTCATTGTTAATTCTGCATGTAATGTGTTGGTATTGAAGGCATCATAATGACTCAATCTAAGTCAGGAATAGCACCACATTTTTTATTGGATCGTACTTTATAAGGCTAATCTTTCATTTCTTTCTCTGTGCTTTGTATCTGTCTAACGTCATTGTTTTCTGTTTCCCAGTTTTGGCCATGTTTTTTTAACTTCGATTTTTGTAAATTCCACTCCTTTGTTCCTTCGGTATTCTACTGCCGTTGTTTCATTAATGATCGTTTAGTTACGATAGCAGATAAGAATGTTTTCTTGCTTTTTGCTTATCAGTATGCAAGGGGAATGAAGGACTAAAAGTTCGTACTTAAAAGCAGTTGAAGATCAGAAATTCCTTCCTAAAAGTAAATTTTTAAAAATTCATATTAAATTAAAACGAACGTAATGCTAGTATCGCTGGACATCGGAAACTAAATACAAAAAAGAGTAAACCTTTCAGGGAAAAAATAATAAATAGATGAGTTATTTGTATTTTGATGTGATAAGTTACCAATCGTGCAGAGTGGTGCTTGTGACCATTTTTGGGCCAAAACGAACAGCAGATTCTCATTACATTTCGCCGTTTTAAAACAGGTATCTTACATAACATATCTCTGGAGAAAAGTTATTCCATAGTTAAATTTTAGTCTACGGTTCGATCTCTTTTTCAATTTTTTGTTAAATTTTATTTCATCATAATCTTTGAATCAGTTAAATAAATTGCAATATACAAATCTCATGAACTTTAGTATGAATAAGATTTGAAAAGTACTATTTTTAGTTTGCAGGTTAAGCTCAATCTTAAGAAATAACGAAACAATTCAGTTATTTTTAAAATCTGTTTCATTATATCCTTTTAAATCATTTTTATGTTACGATGTACAAATTTCATGACTTTTGGAATAAATAAGAATTCAGTGTAAGATTTGAAGATCGTGGTTTGTACTCAGTTTATAAATTTGACCAAAACAGTTATGTCTTTTTAATAGTTTATTTCATATATCCTTTCAAAAGAATATGTTTATTGCGATGTACTACTTTCTTGATTTTTATATAATGAAAGGTTTTAAAAGTAAGATTTTCCGAAAAAATTTTCTGTATCGCAAAATATCAAACTGATTCTAAAGGATATGATGAATAACATTTTAAAAATCTGATTTTTTTTTCTTCATTTCAAAAGATTGGCATAAAGTGCAGACTTTAAGTTCTTCTTTTAGACATTATTTATGCTAAAATTCGTGAAATATGTATATCGCAACATATAAAACATCTTCAAAACAAAATGATGAAACAAAATGCTCCAAAAAGAAACTGAATTGTTTCAGTCATCATTAAAGATTGAGTTTAAACCACAACCTAAAAATCTTGCTTATTATACCTTATTTATGCTACAATTTATTAGATTTGTGCAACATACAAAACTCTATCAAAACGGAATGATGATATAAATTTTTTTTTAAAAATGCAAAATTAGATCCCTATCTAAAATGTTAATTTAAAACTGTTTCTCATGTTTCGTTGGATAAAACTAAGATTCGCGTTTTCGATTTAAACTCAAATCCGGTTCCGATCGGAAACTGCAGTTTTCGTGAGAAAACCTAAGTTTCCGTTTGATTTCGATCGGAAACTGCAGTTTTCGTACGAAACCCCTAGTTTCCCGTTGAATTTTGATCGAAAACTGCAGTTTTCGTGCGAATTGCCAGATATTTCGCAAAAAATTTTTTAAAAACATATGCTTTCTGAACTCAAACTCCAGATGTCGGGCGGTATAATTAAATTCTTTTGCATAAAAACCTGGTTTTTTGTGTGCAATACATTAATTTTATGAACATTACATGCAACACAAAATTCATTGAAAAATCATAATTGGAAATTTCCTAAGGAATACAGAAGGAAATCAAATCAAAATCCGATAAATGATAAAGATTCTACGCTCAAAAACCAAATTTAAGTCCTTTTTGGTCCTTTTTATGAAACGGGTTTTGCCAGGATCCCAAAATTAAAAAAAACAGATAACACATCTGTCAAGAAATATTTGATAATAATCCGTTCACTAACAAAATAGTTAGGCTATTTACAAACGCAAAAACACCCTATTTAACGATTTTTTACCCTTTTATCTGGGCACAGAACACCAATTAATTTTCCATAGGCTCAAATAGTAACGTTTTGAGTTATTTCACCAATTTCTATATTTTGTTGGTACATGTGTTACCCCTCAAAACGAGCGGAATTGTTTGGGGTACCTTCCATTAAATTTTCGGGGTGGCGTGTCAGTCTGCATTTTCCGGGATTTATCAAACCCCGAAAAATATAAAAATATTCCCCACGTCGATACAAAAATATTCCTGAATGGGCATCCTCCAATAAAGTTGAAAATTTTCATACACATCTTTATTCCATTAGCTTGAAAATCTACACGAGTTTATTGCAGTAAGTCCTTATTCCAAAACACCAATTTCTATTACCATTCATTCAGTTTTCAGTAAATAGTACGTACCTTCCAAGCCTGCGGAGTGGTTGACCGAATTAAGCACTATTTTTGTGTGTATCAGTTCAAAAGGTCAATTAGTGATCTGGTTCCATCTGAAAAAGTCGGGCCCATGTGCCAAAATCTGAACCCCAAATTTAAAAAAAGAAAAATGTGTAGCAAAAAATAAACATTGTTTCATTCTATTATCGGATTCAAAATTACTTCTACTACATTGTATCAATTAACGATTAAAGGTCCAATGTAGAGATTTCAAAAACAAGGCTACACAATTGAACAAATCAAACAGATAAACAATTTTTTCCAACACAATTCATCTTGTATATGCTGGTTTCACTTACGGCTTCGGTTTCGGATTCGGTTTCGGTTTCGACGATGAATAGTAAAAAATCATGAAAGTATATTGACGCCAGGTTTCTATTTTCATTTTATTGAAGTTTGTTTAACTATGAAGTTTATGAAATAATATATATCTCAATTCTATGCAACATTTACACTTTTTTGATCTTTTGATAAGAAAGAAACGAGTAATTGTTGATTACTTTATATGAAAGTGTTGCCAAATATAAACTAAGAGTAAAAATCAAGATCTTGCTAACTTCCTTTTATACAAGTTCCATATATAACATAAAAATTTAGGACTTCTCAATATATTATATATATCCCTCGTCAAATGATGCTACCCATAATTGTATATTCAGCTTTCTAATGACTTCATTAACTATTCAGCTTTATTCTTCAAATGGCTTTTTCGAATCTGCAAATTTTATATTTCACCAATCTTATCAATAACATGTATTTGATGAAACCTAAAACATATAAAAAGAAACAAGTGCACTCATCTAAAACAAATGTATGATCTAAATAATGTGAATACAAAACTGTTCTTTTTCCATTTTCAGAAAGACAAAATCGGCAACTTACTTTGAGCATCTCTGTATGCTGGAAAAGTTGTGAAATACAGTAAAAATAATAACATATATCCTTTTGACATCTTTACGTTCCAGGAAGTACAAAGATGATCTACAGTTTTGTTTTTAAACATACATATTGAAATTTGATACTTGTTTGCACAATGAAACTGAAAAAAAAAATTACCCGGTAAAGTGCTTCATGACTGATCACACACATACAGTATAAAGATTCTTTTTCATAATGTATTTTGGGTTTTAATTATGTCATAGATCTTTTTATGTTAATGATATATTTTTCATATACCTGTACTGCTTTTGTAATAGAAAATTTGATATTGGAAATCAAAATACAGAATTTATAATATAAACCTAAATAAATGATTTCCAATAGTAGCGATAGTCCGAAGGTCCATTAGTCCGAAGGTCCATTGGTCCGAAGACCTATTAGTCCGGAGGCCCATTGGTTCGAAGGCCCATTAGTCCGAAGGTCCATTGGTCCGATAGTCCGAAAGGGAAAAATTGTCAAAGATAAAAGATAAAAAGATATAACCTTTCCTGATTTCTTCCTCAAATGTGTTTATAATAAACTGTGCAAATATATAAATTGATATCAGAAAGCGGTACTCACATGTTATAACGACTATTAAACCACTGAGTTTGGGTATAACATTCTTCAGCTAGATCTGGAGTTGCGGATAATCAATATCAACTTGATAAGAGGAATATTGAATGGTAAGGATGTTCCAATCCTACATACACTCAGAGACATTTTTTGCATCATTACTTCCGATGAACATGAAAAATAAAATCTGAAGATGATCTGCATCATGCATCAATTTTGCTACAGCCTTACTGGTTCTATCGCCAAGTGTTGCACATCATGAAAATGTACAGCTGCATCAAAAGAGAAGCCCCAGAACTAGCGCACTTCCACAGGATTCATATGTTAACAATGTTGTTTTTATTGCCATCGATAAGTATGTATGTTTTATATGCGTTCATTTAAAGAAAATTATGAGAAAAATTTAATTGCGTAATAACTGGAATCTTGTGGGCACAAATCTTTGCTAATTCAAATATTACAAAAACAAATAAATTAGATCAAACCAATCACATTACAATTATGTAACATTGAAATATTACGGAATCCCATTTTTTTGAATTCGTTATAACGTATCTAATTCGTTATAACAAATTCGAGAATTCGTTTTAACAAATTTTAGAATTTGTAATAATTAACGAACTTAATTCGTTAAAACAAATTGTTGAAATCGTATAAAGAATTTGTTATAACAAATTAAATTCATTATAACAAATCCTAAAATTCGTTATAGCAAATTCGTTATAACAAATTGTAGAATTCGTTATAACGGATTGTTAAACTATGACATGCCAAAGTCACATAAAAGCAAGAATTTTAACAACGTCAAGATACGAGATATCTTGTAGCTTGCATTCGTTGAAAAACAATAATTCCAGCTGCATGAAACCTAGTTACTTGCTTAAAACCCTAAATTTCGATTGACATTGACCGTTTTTTTACCCTCAAATTTCAGATGTTCCCTTATTTTAGCAATTCACGACCCGAGATGAAATATAGTGTCAAAACCTTAAGATTAAGTTTCTTATGGAATTTCACTGTGTCAGCCAGTTAAATTTCCCAGCTTCATCTCACTGAGAGCTTGGGCCTAGTAAGAAGAATGAATCGATTGGAAGGAACGTTTATTCCAACATCTAAATCAATGTTGGAACACCGTGACCCCTTTAACTGACACTCAAACCTTCGGCGGTTTTACATTGAACTTAAGATATTCCAAATGAAGTATAAAATTAAACAATGTTGTCCGAAATTTTAACAAATTAGGTTTTGTCAATGATTCAGTATTAGGTTAAATGACACCAAATCCCACAAATTATATTATGGATGACTCGTGACTAAAAAACAGCCTCTAGGTTTTCAGGGCGAGAACTTCAAATCGTGCTCCTTTGCAACGACTGAGTAACGATCGAAAATTAAAATACCAAATTTCAAACGAATCTCGATCTCGAAAATACGGGTTTTGGCAAGAAATTATGTATTTCGAAAGAAAAATCTAGTATTTTGTCGAGATGCATTGTATCCGGGCCGAGTTGATCGCATCTACGCTATCCAAGGGTTACGATCCACTCCTCTTCATCTTCGCTAGCCAAGGGTTACGATCCACTCCTCTTCAACTTCGCTAGCCAAGGGTTACCATCCACTCCTCTTCATCTTCGCTAGCCAAGGGTTACGATCCACTCCTCTCCTCGAGGAACGGATCGTAACCCTTGGCTAGCGAAGATGAGATGATCGGTATTGGAGGTAAAAACCAATCATTGCGACAGAGAGAAACTCCATATCTAGACGAGATAACAGTTTTCTGGGCAATTTTTTTTGTGATCCTTGCTTGAACTACAACTCTGTAAATTCGTAATAACAGATTTTACAATTTGATATCAGAGTTTCAAAATTTGTTTTGTTATAACGAAATAAATTCGTTATAAAAATTTCAACAATCTGCTATAACGAATAAAATTCATTATAACAAATTCGAGAATTCGCCAGTTCTTTATAACGAATTCAAAATTGTTTTGATAGGTCCTATATGGGATTCCATAAAATATAAAAAGTACGTCCGGAAACAAATGATTACTCATGACATCATAGAAATTCTTGCTCTCATCTGCATCATACTACTTTAACATCAGTTTTAGATGTGTGTTGGCCAGGGGGTGGTGCAATTTCCATACAAATTCTGGAAAGCCGGTTTTATTTGGAAATTGCAATATCTATAATTTCGTTGAAAACTAAGGAATACTTTTCCCACAGTGCATATAGTGCTATAGTTGTATGGGGTAGGACTCTAAGTTTTACCAAAGTGTCATCATTTGCCGTCTCGATATTCAATTTCATATAGAATAAGACTTGAAAAGAGCTACCATGTCTGTTTTACTACCTTCATTTTTACTAAAGTACAAATACTATTTTAGTTGTGTTTCAAACTTTGTATTTGTAGCCCGTCTTGTCTCAATTCACGTGATGTTTAACATAATCCATAAATCAAAGATTCCTTAACATATGGGACACAAGGATTATTCCAATAGTATACGTTTCTGCTTTTACATAAACACCTTTGTTGATGTTTACAGTTGCTTTTGTTGCATTGCGGTTATTATAATTGTTGGTGTTTTTGATATCATGTTGAGTGTTTTCGGTATTGTATTGGGCTCGTATTAAACAAATATATTATTTCTTTTTGAAGTTAATGTTGTCCATCTTGGATAATGAACAATGCTTATGTCATATCAATTTCTGAACGACATAATTTTATTCTAGTGAAATTTTACAAAGTTTGCGACGTAGATGCAGAGAAAAATAATTCGAAACACCAGATCTGATAGGACAGCCTTATGGGCCTGGGTTGTAGTAAGTATATTTAAATTGATAGAACATCAAATGGACTAAAAGAACATTTCAACAGCTCAAGCGGTAACGAGTCTGGCTCGCAATCGAGAGATTCCTGGCTAGACCCAGGAGAAATATCGTACAAAGCAGCCAAATTTAAGGCAACCCCTGGTCAGATTTGACAGTTACTAGGTCTTCAACACAAGGTGAAATCATAAGATATGCACCAAACGTCCATGTTCGTTAGGATTCTGAAGTACGTGTATCAGGATATTACTGCATCAAGAAGCTCTTACAAGACCAGAGAGTATGGTCGTATCCCAACCTTTATTACAATGGTCCTTAAAAGCTAGCGAGGTCCTTTGTTGAAATAAAGATACGAAATGGCTTCAGATGTTAAGGGGATATCGATTAATAATAATAAATACAGATCAGCACTCGTCATTTCCTTTCTTCGCACAAATTAACTGTCAAATTTCTTAATATTCGATTTTCTTCTATGGAACTGTCCAACTAATAGACCATCGGACTAATGAACCTTCGGACCAATAGACCTTCGGACTAATGGACCTCCGGACCAATGGACCTTCGGACTAATGAACCTTCGGACTAATGAACCTTCGGACTATCGAGCGGTCCCCAAATAATTGTACCAATATACAAAATATTGTTCCATTACGAAAACAGAATATTTCTGTTTTTAATCTTGAGATTTACGTCAAATGCTCACGTATATATCACGATGAGGAGAGACTGTTGGCCAGTGTTTGAATATACATGTATATTGTATGTGTCTTAAACTACCTCCTTAACCTTGTTGTTAAAGAGGGGTTGTGGAAAGGAAACTTATTCATGCAGATATTAGTGAAGAATTCCTGTGACTGTTAATATTAATCTTCGATTCTCATGTAGAACGTACGTTATATCAAACAGTCATGCATATCCATCTGGACCCCTACAACAGTGTACAGTAGCATTATATAAGCAATGAAAGATAATTACAGAAATACCCAAGTTGTAAAATGAACAGTAAATTTAGTTATGCTGTGCACGTGTTTCAAGGAGTAACCTTTCATTAGCAGCATTAAAATAAAACAATATGGAAAGCCATAATCCAAAACTAGTCAAAAAAGAAGTGTACCGAAATAGGAAGTCAAATCCAGTACTTAGGACATCCACCGAGTGCTATACACGGAATGAAGCCGTAGTATTTTAAGGGTTTAGATAAAACAGTTTTCTATAAATCGTTGGGTAAACTTCCATGCTATTGGACTGGTGAATACCCTGGGGGACCTCTAGTCAACAAGCAGTGGCATCGGTCCAATGGTTTCAAAATACAAAAATATAAAACTAGAAGCTTACATGAGCCTGTATCGCTCACCTGGTCACTGGTTTTATTCATTGTCACCTATAGACCATCCATTCATACTATAAATCAGTTCAGCAGATGTTACATTTTCATTCTTGGATGATGTACAAACTAAAAATCACAAACTTTGGAAGGGATCACCAAAAAGACAATTGAAACCAAGTTTGGTTCCAATTGGCTCAGTAGGTTCAGAGAAGAAGACATTTGAATGCATTTCCCATAGAGTCCCTATGTTAAACAATGTTCCACGCTGGCGGCCATCTTGGATGAGGTAAGAACGTAAAAATCACAAACTTTAAAGGGGACCACCTAAGGACTATTGTGACCAAGTTTCGTTCAATTTGGCTTGGTAGTTTCAGAGGAGAAGATCTTTGAAAGCATTTCCCATAGGGTCCCTATGTTAAACTGTGCTCCACGCTGGCAGCCATCTTGGATGAGGTACAAACGCAAAAATCACAAACTTTAAAGGGGACCACCCAAGGACTATTGTGACAAAATTTGGTCCCCATTGGCTCATTGGTTTCAGAGGAGAAGATCTTTGAATGCATTTCCCATAGGGTTCTATGTTAAACTATCTTCCCCGCTGGTGGCCATCTTGGATGAGATGCGAACCTGCTGGACATATGTAGAAAACCTCAACACTTTTGCAATTCACATTTAACCTTGATCTCAAACAGTTTTTGAAATAAAAGTAAAAGAGTTCAAAAATTGTGAAAATTCAAAGAAAAAGCGACAATAACTCCTATGTGGGTTGTCAGATTTTCTTCAAAATTACAGGACATGTAGAGCTTACTATGCTGACCATTTTTGTTACACAAACTTCACTTCTACCTTTTATCAATTTCAATATATAAGACCAGAAGTAACGAGGAGAGGCTCTCAGGAGCCTGTAACGCTCACCTGGCTCTCAGTTGCCACAATCATGGTAACATTGTAAGTTATACTGTACAGTTGATCTTCAGACCTCAAACACCACCAATATCTTGAACAGTATTTAAAGTCTCATCATGTTTTACTACAATTCTTTGTTGGGCTTTTTTGACAAAAAACATTCTTGCTAAGGACCACTTTTGACACCAGTTTTGAAATCGAGACATCATTTTGTAAATGGCAGTCATCCAACGATTTTCAACATCGGTTTTGAAGTCGCAACATTAATATCTATTTGGACAAAAAAAATTCATTGAAATAGGACAATGTTGTAATTTCCCGCCTGTTTTGGCAGCCATTTTGAAAATGGCAGTCAACAAATAATTTTTAACATCGGTTTTAAAGTTGTGACATCAATACCTATTTAGAAACCAAATTTCATTGAAATAAGACAATGTTGAATTTTCACGCCTTTTTTGGCGGTCATTTTGAAAATGGCGGTCAACGAACAATTCTTAACATCAGTTTTGAAGTAGCAACATCAATACCTATTTGGAAACCAAATTTCATTGAAATCGGACAATGTTGAATTTGAATTTTCCCGCCTTTTTTAGCGGCCATTTTGAAATAGAGGTCAACGAAAAATTTTTAACATCAGTTTTGAAGATGCAACATCAAAACCTATTTGGAAACCAAATTTCATTGAAATCGGACAATGTTGAATTTTCCCGCCTTTTGTGGCGGCCATTTTAAAATGGCGTTCAACGAACAATTTGCAACACAGGTTTTGAAGTCGCAATATAAATATATATTTGGAAACCAAATTTAATTAAAATCGGACAATGTTGAATTTTCCCGCCTTTTTTGGCGGCCATTTTGAAAATGGTAGTCAATGAACAATTTTCAACACCAGTTTTGAAGTCGCCACAACATGGCAAACATTTTATCAATTACACTTAATCTTCATCTTCTACAGTTTTGGAAATAAAAGACGAAAAATACGAAAATTTTAGAAATTCGGTGAAAAAAGGGCAATAACTCCTACAAGGGTTTATGGATTTTCTTCAAAAATTCAGGGTGGGTAGATCTTGATATGCTAAACATTTTTGCAATTTACACTTGACCTCTATCTGTTACACTTTTAGAAATAAAAAATAAAAAATGCAAAAATTGTGAAAATTTTATGGAAAAAGGGCTATAACTCCGAGATGGGTTTTCAAATTTTCTTCAAATTTGCACAGTGGGTAGATCTCATCATGCTGATCATTTTTACTCCATGTAAGAGTTTTGATATCTGTAACGGTTTTCGAGTAATTTGCAAAAAACAGCAATTTACCCCCTATGTTCTATTTTTAGTAACAGCGGCCATGTTGTTTGGTCTAAAGACATAAAAATCACAAACTTGAAAGTGCATACCCTGGTGATGATTCAGGCCTAAGTTTGGTAAGTATTGACCCAGTAGTTTCATAGGAGAAGATTTTTTAATAAAAGTTAACGGACGGATGACGGACGACGGACGCCGAGTGATGGCAAAAACGCGCATGGCCTTTGGCAAGGTGAGCTAAAAAAACTGAAAATTTTACGGAAAAGGGCCAATAACTCCAAGACGGGTAAACGGATATTCTCCGAAATTGCAGGGCAGGTAGATCTCATCATGCTGATCATTTTTACCCATGTCATGTAATGGTTTTCGAGTAATTTGCAAAAAACAGCAATTTACCCCTATGTTCTATTTTTAGTAACAGCTGCCATGCTGTTTGGTCTACGGACATAAAAATCACAAACTTGAAAGAGCATACCCTGGTGATGATTCAAGCCAAGTTTGGTTAGTATTGGCTCAGTAGTTTCAGAGGAGATCTTTTAATAAAAGTTAACGGACGGACGGACGACGGACGCCGAGTGATGGCAAAAGCTCACATGGCCTTTGGCCCGGTGAGCTAAAAAAAGGGTATGGAGGAAATGAATATGAGACAAATTCTCTACAAATATATGGTTGAATCATGGAGAGGAACAAAGCCTTAATTGTTGCTCTTCATCCTGAAGTCACCATGAAGCCGTCAACAATGAGCTTTGTTCATACATCATAGTAAGTTAAAGTTGGCAACCTGCACCAGTCCTAGCGAAAATAGGTGCTGGATGTCGATTAACGCCACATCAATGACTTAACTAAACTAGAAAATTGCTCTTAATGTCATCCAATGTTTTACAAAAGCTCTATTGTCTAAAGCTAGTGGGCCATTACATCATATAAAAAATGCAGAGTACTCATCAAGTCGATTGTAAAAAAAATGGCATTATGAAATAGAGTGATGTGGGCCTTATAAACAGGTCAGAATATCTGTTAGCAGAGACGTTATGAATGAAGCTTGGTTTTCGGTATCTTTTTTCAGACATTTAGTGTGGGAGATGGGGGAAAGATGGTTTCGGGTGAAACAAAGAAGGTTGTGAGGTATCGGAGATTGAACCCTATTTACACTTCCTCTGATAGTAGATATTTTATGTCACCGATAAGGAAATGTTAAAACGCTATCAAAAGTAAAGAATAATATAAGTTACTGATGGATTTCATCATTCTCTTTCACAAATACTAGAAAACAAACGCAATAAATCTCTGATACATTTTAATGACTCTTATACAACCTTTCGCTTTAATTTTGTTTTATATAGAGTTCAAACATTCTTTTAATTTATTTGTATCCTTTTTTTGGCATATGACAATCGTAAGGGAGCAACGATTTGAATTTTATGGGGGGGGGGGATTTGAAAAAAAAAATCCAGAATCAGAAATTTGGCGAAAAAAATATCAGGACCGAAGGAAGCTGAAAAAAAATAACCAGGATGACCGAACAAATATGACAGGATCACTTAAACTGAGAAAAAAAATTGTCAGGCTAAAATTTTGCGTGAAAAAAAAATCCAGGATGAGATGTTCCTTCCTTGCCCCCAATCCCCCCCCCCCCACATTTAAAATCAAATGGTTGCTCCCTAACTAATAATAAAATTCTTACTTTGGAAAGACGCTGAAAAGATATAGTTAGTTGAACCGTTTTATTGCGGACTAAGCCTCCCCTTCTATTGTTGTTACACTAAAGATATGTTCAACCCAGTACTAAGTAGAATCCATCTTGAATCACAGTTCTCTTCCTGCTTTATAGAATATATTGGGTCATATCAGGTAGCATTTGTTTTAATTATTACAAAATTCAACATTTGTTTTTGTGTTTGGCTGAAAACAAGAACTTGTAAGCAAGACTTTTTCAACGTTATATTTCGATGTAGTCTTACACAATCAAAGCTTTCAAAAATAACTGACATATTGAGAGATTTGATTTAAACATATTTATTTGCTAAGAAATAAGTAATGGGATTGGTCAAAAGTTTTACCAACATTATTAAAGTCCTCTCCCAAATAAAAGTCCAATCTTCTTCTGAGAGATGTCCGCCAAACACAGAAAGTACTTAAAGTATACGTACATGTATATCACAAGGGAGTACACAAATACAAGGTATTAAATAAGTATATTTAAACACATGCAGAATTTTATCGTTCTTTTAAAAAAGTATCATGTGTTAATTAATTCTGTGATGGTACTGACTTTGTTTGTTAGGGTCCTTTACATATGAAATATAGGAATATAGAATTTACTTAAACAGCCATGGGATTTGAATTGAATTTAAATTGAAAAAAAAACGGGGAGATATAGTCAACTGAATGGTAGGTAGTAATTAGATAGTAACATGGACTGGTAGCCTTTAAAGTCAAATGACGTTTAAATTGTCATTGTAAATTAAATTGCACCAAATTAGTTTATACTTAAAATTTAAACATTCACGTTTATGCAACGCAGTCCCAGTCAAAGTTGTACGACGTATTAAGACCCCCCTATTAAAATATAGTAGAAAGTGTTAACTGTTAAACGTGTATAGGACATACAGTCGGGTGCAGACATAACCTCTCGCCTAGTTAACTTGAACCAGTCATAAAAGATCTTCTAAATTATCTTACTACGTATCGTTTTCAAATCATAGAGCATGCAGTCGTAAAAATACTCGAAGTTAACTTTAGAGCTGTCCTAGAGCACAGACTGCACCGACATGTTGTTTTCGTAGAGCCCTGAACACTCTGACCAGTTATGGTCATAGAGCCCTGACCGCTCTAAGCTGTCATAGAATTCGGACTGCTCTGACATGTCAAGAGCCCTGGCTGCTTTCATGTCATTAAAATTCAGAGAATTTACAGTTCCTATATTGTTTTACTTTTCCTGACTTTGAATGAAAGGATGGGTTGCAAAAGGACCGTTTTCCGGCCCACCTGGAATATTGATATAATATGTTCCATTGTAACCTTCAATATATGTAGATCAAAATTGTGCAAGTCGCATGATCACTTGATTGTTAAAAGAATAAATAGAATATGAAAAGAAAAAAGATTGGCACGTTGCCAAAACAACAATGAACATCAATTTGATATTATAATGATGTGCATATGGTGCTGTTCTATCCATGATATAATTCGTTTTCTTACAAATTTCTTTACCAAGGGAAAGAATACTTCTTAAAACTACGGAAGCCCATATAGGACCTATCAAAAATATTTTTGAATTCGTTATAACAGATTTTTGAATTTGTTATAACGAATTTAATTCGTTATAACAAATTCAAGAATTCTTTATAACCAATTCGAGAATCCGTTATAACGAATTGTAGAATTCGTTATAACAAATTCTAAAGAAAATTGTTTTAACGAATTTTTGAAATTGTGAGAACAGATACAAAAAAACTGAAATCACAAATTTTTGAATTCGTTATAACAAATTTGAAATATGTGATATCAAATTGTAAAATCTGTTATTACGTATTCATAAAGTTGTAATCTATGGCAAGCAAGAGTCACAAAAAAATTGAGAAAACTGATGTCTCATCGAGATATGGAGTTTCTCTCTTTCGAAATACCCATCATTTCTGACTATTCCTTCATGTACAAAAAATGTAAGAGATCATGAAAATGACAAGTGCAGAATTTAAGAGTAAAAATGCGTAGAACTGCAGAGAATCAAAGAGAATCTCTTGGCAAGTTGGATATAGTAGGACGAAATTCTGCGAAGAATTGCGGAAAATCTCCTATGCAGTCTAATACAAAGGTTTCTCAGTAGAGAATGACGAAGAATCTTTCAGTAGTCGAATTCTTAGGAAAAGCTTTATGGCGAATTGCAGACAATCCCATGCAGTTTATTATTAAGAAAAACTGTGTGTAGATTGTGGAAAATCTTTCAGTAGTCTAATACTTAGGAAAAAGTTTGATGAAAGTTGCGGAGAATCTTTCAGTAGTCATCTACTAAGGAAGTAGTTTGCGAAGAATTGCGCAGAATCTTTCAGTAGTCTAATACTTAGGAAAAAAGTCTGCGGAAAATTGCTGAGAATCTTTAAGTAGTCTAATACTTAGGAAAAAATGGCGGCGAATTGTGGACAATCTTTTAGTAGTGCATGCTTAGGAAAAGTTGGCGGAGAATCGTGGACAATCTTTCAATACTCTAATACTAAGGAAAAAGATGGCGGAGAATTGCGCAGAATATTTCAGTAGTCTAATACCTGGGAAAAAAGTTGCGGAAAATTGCGGGGAATCTTTCAGTAGTCTTCTACTTAGGAAAAAGTTTGCAGAGAATTAGGAAAATCTTCTTAGCAGTCTAAACTTAAGGGAAAGTTAGCGGAGAATTGCGGATAATCTTTCAGGAGTCAAATTTAGGAAAAGGTATGCAGAGAATTGCGGATAATTTCCCAAGCAGTCTAATACTTAGGGAAAAGTCAGCAGGGAACTACGGAAAATCACCCAAGCAGTCTGATACTTAGGCGAAAGGTCAGCTGAGAATTTCGTAGAATCTTTCAGTAGTCTAATACTTAGAAAAAAGTTTTCAGAGAATTGCAGAAAATCTTTCAGTAGTCTTCTAGTAGGAAAAAATTAGCAGAGAATTGAGGAGAATCTTTCAGTAGTCTAATACTTACGAAAAAATTTGCGGACAGTTGCGGAGATTTTCGGTAGTTAAATACTTCTTTCAGAAGTCGTATGCTCATAGAAAAGTTTGCGGAGAATTGCGGAGATTCTTTTAGTAGTCTTCTAAACAGGAAAAAGTTTGCGAAGAATTGCGTAGATTCTTTCAATCCTTTACTATATGAGAAAAACTTTTCGGAGAATGGCGGAGATTTGCGGAAAATCTTCAAAGCAGTCTAATAGGGAAAAGTCATTGTTAGTGTAGAATTGCGGAGAATCTTTTAGAGGTCAAATACTTAGGAAAAATTTTGCGCAGAAAATTCTATGCAGTCTTAAAGTAAGTGAGAACCGAACCGTCAATCCAAAACGAATAATCCAAGGATAATGGCAAAATCGGAAACAACAAAGAAACAGAGACACAACACGAGTCCGACACAGAAAAGAAAAATGAAGACACACACACAAAGATGAACAACACGGATCCAATAAAAAAACCATGGGTTAGATCAGCTGCACCGGAAGAGTAAGCATCTCCTGCCTCTTATAAGACACCCGACGTGTTGAACATGTCAAATCCGGTAGTAAGGTGAAATCCGGTAAAGGAAACACAAAATAAGCTTTTAAGGGGAAAGATCTGTTGTCATCTGGGAAACAGATATCTAATAGCGGTCCACAAGATGGTGATGCCCGTAAAACTTCTGGAGGGATTACTTCAAGTTTTGGGAAACATACCCTTGTTTAAGTAGTCTATTTGTGAGAAACCGGGCTCTATCAAGATAGTCACTGTGTCGACCACAAGCTCTTGAATAGCGAATTAGCTGGGAGATGTAAACTCCTTATGCAGGCGCTGTTGGGATGATGCTAAAAAGAAAAGGGAAGTTGACTGTTGGAAAAGTGAATGGAAGTCAAGGAATGAGGCCAATGTGGAAGTGTCTGTAGTATCCTTAATTTCGAGCTCTTTTGGATAGATCAGATGAAGAAAATCACCAAAGCGAGGGTTGTTTAGTGACAAAATATCATCTATATAACGGAAGCTAAAATTAAAGGATTGGGCCAGTCTTTTATCTTTATTTTGAAGAAGCCCTTCGATGAATCCAGCCTCATAAGAGTGGAGAAACAGATCGGCTAGGAGAGGTGTACAGTTTATGCCCATAGGAATTCCAATAGTGTGATGAAAAACAAATCCTCCAAACTGGACAAATATATTGTCGATCAGAAACCCTAACATTTTAGTAACTTCTTCCTTTATATATTTTTCTCCGATTCGGAGTCATTTTTCACAAAGTAGGCTTGTTTGTTATTACTCCCCTTTGGGTCGTTGTTTCTTTGACACATTCCCCGTTTCCCTTCTTTTTCCTATTGTTGTCTACCTACAACAATGTACCTATATCTTCGTTCATCGTTCTTACGTGAGAAACCTCTATGAATTAAAACCTTTCAGCCGAGATTTTAGTTGCTCAGGAGGAATGGTGGTGTAAAGTGTGGAGAAGTCGAAAGTTTTAATGCTGTTACAGTGTGATAATGATCTAGAGTTTAAGATTTCAAGTAGATCTTTGAAGTTTTTCAAAATCCACATTTCTTTTACACCGCTTCTTGAAAATCAGTTATAACAGTATTTTTGAAGGCCCTCTTTAACCTCGAGATATTCGTATTTTTTCTACCAATTTAATTAAATCTAAGTTTCCTCTAAATTATTTGAAATGTGCATTTCAAATATTTTTGAAATTGTGAAAAATTTGGATGCTTAACACATATATCAATTAGACCAGATAAAAACAATCAAATATCAGATTCTGTACGTGAACCTGTGTTAGTGGTAAGCGATTGCCACATGCGAAAAACCATTGGTGGGGCAAAAGAATTTTATCAGTGAATAGCCACATTGAAGAGTGTTTTGTTGCCGTCGGACTAAATAATTGGTGATTATAGGAATTCTGAATGTTAAATCCAAAATAGGAATAGTAGAAAAAAGACAATTCTGCCGCACCTACACTTTTCAGGGGGAAATATTGCATAGCACCCCAACCCCGACGGCCAGATGCAAACGGACGGCATTCCTATTGAGCATAGGGTAAATACAAGAAATATGATTTTCGTACACAATGGATTCGTTGAAGTCTTCCAAGACGACTTCATCAGCGAAGACGCCTATCAGGAGAAGGTGCAGGGCCAAAATCAGAAAGCCCTCAAATGGAAGGACTTGCCCACAGTGTTGATCTATGAGATCTTGGGAGTGGCAGAAGTGGAAGGAAAATTTGGCAAAAGCAAAATTCTTATTCTGAAAAATCGAGAAGGGGAGACCACCAAGGTATTGGCCTGGTCAACGCTCAACAAAAAGAAGCACCGTTCGGAGCACCGGATTCAAGCTGAGCAAGAAATCTAAGCATCAGTACCTCTCATACGATCTGGTGAGGAAGTAAAAAAATACCAAAGGGCTAGGGCTAAGAACGCAAAATTTCTCAATCCAAAGCGGATTCGGATTTTTTTTTATCTGGAGGGTTCGGGAATGAGCGGGGAGCGTGGCATGACCGACCGAGGCGCGATTTGAAGAACCCTCCCCAAGGCTCATGCGCATTCAATTCTTCACTAATTGGGGTTAAAGGTTGACGAAGCTGATCCTTCTCATCGTAATAATTTTTTAGGCAGACTGCAAGAGCAGCGTTTTCACCTGCCAGCTGGGACCTATAGGTTTTGGCTAATCGCACGGTAACTCAATGCTTCTTCTTCTTTGCGACTTGGTGTGATATCAAGGATAGGACCGTACTTCCCGTGGCACATAAGCAGGCGAAGGAACCCAGGGGAAAGGATGTCACAACACCCACATCGGTCAGAGCAGACCCCATTGTACCACTGGTCAGCAATAGACTGCATTTCTGCGATGAGCTCTTCCATGCAAGCAATATTACTGGCATCTACTTTGTCCATTTATTTATAGGAGTATGCCTAGCAGGGGATACTCTTGAAGGGGCTATTTGGGCCAAGGATAAATCCACTACCATCGTAGAACCGACTTCCACTCTTCAAGTACAATCCATCGCCGTAAGTATTGGGCGAAGTACCTGGGCTGAGATGCAGACCATGACCACGACCAGGTTTCACGCAGCATACTTTTCCACCTTTCTTGTAATCCGGATCCCACAGTTTTTTGGATGGCTGCACTACCCAAACCGCTCAAGGCACCCGCACCAAAAGCAGGCAACTCAGTTTTGGCTAGCATAGATAGCGCAGCAGAGGCGAGACCTGCAAGCATGGGGAGAAATCCACCTTCCTTTACGTTATACCTCACCTGCTTCGGGCTCATCTCCAAGACCATACCACCCTTACCACTGTGCAAGAGCGTGGTGATGGGCTGGATTTGCCGTTAAGCGAGGAGCATCTGATGCCCGCCAGATAGGTTGGCATGCAGCAATCGGACGCTCACGGGGCATCCCTTCTTTGTCGCATGCTGGATCTTCTCTGCCTGACCTTTCGTCAGGTTGAGACCGTACTTTTGATAATCCATTTATTTATAACTCATGCAGATGGAAGCGGATTGTGAGATGCTTCCCTCGCAGATCGATGGGGTGGCCGTCTTGATCGGTCAGGTAGGTTTGCATGCGGTCGATGGTCCTCAGGGTCACGGGTAAGTTAATCAGATTTTTGGGGGTCTGGATGATCTTCCCCGGGAAAAAGCTTTAGATGGTGGACTGCTGGGTGCCGTTGACGTAACTGCCGTGGATGATATCGCTATTCACGAGGATACTTTTGATGCTGATGATATCGACGATTTTCTCACCCTCCACGTATCCGTTCGTGCTCCGGTCGTAGATATACGTCCGGCGATCGAATCCAAACACCGTATTTAGGCTATTGGGCACATCGATATCCAAATGGTAGCTTCTGGCAAGGGTAAGTGTGCTCTCAGAGTCGCGCGATTGACATCTAAAAGGATCTTGGCTTTGTGTTTGCTGATCCGCATTTGCCGTTGGATCTCATCGTTGATATCATCGATGCTGTAGGAGCCGGTGCTCAGGGTGATGGGAAACTAGTGGGCGTAATCGTCTTGGGAGTAGCGGAAGGAATTATTTCCGGCATGGATATTGGGGATAGAGTAGTACATCTCCAGATTCACGAGGGCCATCTCGTAAGATTTTCTTCGCGCAGTTGGAGGGGTGGGTTGAAGGGGTCAAGATCTTTCTATCATCCCCAGAGACGATGAAGGAGAACCCATGCTTGGGTTCGGCATTGGTGCCGATTTTCCGCAAAACTGAAGCGTCCATTTATCTAACTCTCCTAAGAAGACGACGCTCATCCTCGGATTCGAACTGGAGGATTCTATCGGAGATGACTAGGGCAAAGGCTTGGGTATTTGCAGGGACTTTGCGCTCGAAGTTGGCTCGGACCTGGATATCCACGGTCGACTCTTTCAACCACTCGGACTGATGACTCACGTCGATGGCGAATAGGGGATAGAGATCTATGGAGTCGGAGGGGTTGACACCACCATTACTCAGCAGACTTTCCATGCGGCAGAATTTCTTACAAAATTCGGCCACCTCCTTATAGACCCTAGCGTAGCGACCCTGCATTGGGTGAAGCCAGCATTGAAATCCAAGGCGGGGTAGAGATCGGCATTGAGGGTCACGTGGATATTTTTTGCAATCGACAGTGGTCGAAGACAGCGGCATTATGCGTCTGATCGTTGCTCCTATTCGTCTGGAAGGTGACGATGTCTAGGTCCGATCTTATCCAGACGAGGCTGCATATCGTTAACCTTGATACTACGATTGGTCTCCTGCAGGTCCCTAGCAAGCGCCTCACGCTGCTTAGGATCGGTAATTTTGATGAACGTAATTTTATTTATAGCATCTCGGATGCTCCTAAGCGTTGGAACGAACGCGTAGGAAATAGCTTCGAATGCCTCTAGCATTTATCGCTTGGCAATAAGGATGGGTACGTGCATTGATGTCCGCGAACGGTCTTGATGCAGCACTTGGGTCCGGGCGGCGGCCGAGCTTTCTGGTGGAAGTTGGATTTATAGGGCCTTCCCTCGAAATCCTGATCATCGATCCGCTGAGCGTACCTTTCGGCACCGCATCTACTGCATCTATATCCTGGATCCATGCCGTAGATAAGTACTCGCTTCCACTGGTGCTCACATTCAGGGGTTGGTCCTCGAGATTTGGAAACATTCTCGAATTCCCGATCCAAGGCCCGTTAATTTTTCAGGAAAAATTTCTTCAAATGATTCGTTCTTTATCTTATACTCGATAGAACTCATCCAGATTGCATCGATTCTTTTTAAGCCGTCTTGGGGCTCGTGAGATTGATGGTCATAAATCCGTGAGGCTTGGTCCAAGAGCGGGTGCATAGGGTATCGTACTGAGCCAGGGTGAGATCGCTGCAATGGTACCGGTGGATATGATCGCAATTCTTTGCATCCTTCTCGAAGAGTAAGATGAAGTTGGTATTCTCCCGGATCGATTGCCGTGGGAGCTTGAAGTAATTTTGGCAGAGGTAGAAGCAATCCACGTTATTATGACGACCGCGCACACAGTAATCTTCGCACTTGCTCTGCTTGCTCAGCATCAAGTCGTCGAAGACCATGAGATTCTTGCGAAAGGGGTCGAGGTCGAGGTCGCGAGGGTCGGGCCCGTCGCTAACCTGATCGAAGAAGGCCTCGATACCTCTTGGTTTGGGCGGTGGCTTCATCACGTCAACCACGTCGATCAAGGAATGCGGATTATGCCCTTGATGGAAAGAAGGTCGTGAATATCGTCTTTCGGAAATGCAGCTGGAAAATGGGCTGGTGGAGCGATTTTCCGAAAACGTAGAGTCGATCACAGTCCGATGGTCAGACCTCGAATGGATCGCTGCGGGAGCAAAAAGTGGTTATGCCTTCTCGCGGTAGGCTCATCGTACGTAAGGTCTTCAACGTCCATTTATCTATATCGAATGGCAATGTGTACTGCTTGAAATGCAAAAGTAAGACGGAGACGAAAGGCTTGGGTGAAGAAGTGACCAAAAATGGGTAGCGGCGGAGGATTAGGACCTGTGCCGTTTGCGGCTCCAAGAAGTCCCAATTTATCGCTGCGTCAGGTGGGCTCTCGAATAAGATGCTCAATCGCATACCTTTTCAAATTTAATCATAATCCTTCCATACTATCATCCTTGCCCTTACTTTTTATATAACCCTATAGCCCTTTCACTGAATTTCAATCTAAATTTTTTTCATGCCTATTATCCTAACCATACCCCTGACTATAACTCTAACCCTTTCCATGACTATAACTCTAATCCTTTCCATGAATATAATCCTAACCCTTTCCCAAATATAACTCTAACCCTATCACTGACTATAACCATAACCATTTCCCTAAATATCACTCTAAACCTTTCCCTGACTATAACTCTAACCCTTTCCATGACTATAATCCTAACCCTTTCCCCAAATATAACCCTGACAATTTCCCTGACTATAACCCTATCCATTTCCCTAAATATTACCCTAACCCTTTTCCTGACTATAACTCTAACCCTTTCCCTAAATATAACTCTAACCCTTTCCCTGACTTATTAACCCTAACCATTTCCCTAAATATAACCCTTACCCTTTCCCTGACTATAACTCTAATCGTATCCCTGACTATAACTCTAACCATTTCCCTAGATACAACCCTTACCCTTTCACTGATTATAACCCTAACCATTTCCTTAAATATAACTGTAACCGTTTCCATGACTATAACTCTAACCCTTTCCATGACTATAATTTCCCTAAATATAACCCTTACCCTTTCCCTGACTATAACCCTAATCCTTTTGCTGACTATTACCCTAACCATTTCTCTAAATATAACCCTAACCATTTCCCTAAATATAACCATAACCCTTTCTCGTGACTATAACCATGATAACCCTAACTATTTCCCTGACTATAACCATTATATATAACTTTCCGTTAATAATTATCCCAAACTCCCTGAACATAACCTCAACCCTTTTCCTTAATATAACCCTTTCCCTCACTATAACCCTAACCCTTATTCTGACTGCAACCCTAACCATTTTCCTTAATATAACCCTTTACACTATTTAAATTCTAATATTTTCCCTGATTATAACCATAGCCATTTCCCTGAATTTAATCAATCTCATTCTTTTAAATTACCCTGCCTTTTTTTCTTATACTTAAGCATTCTTTATTATAAGTATTAGAATGTTTGGGATATTCTCCGTAATTCTCTGCTGACTTTTTCCTGAGTATGAGACTGCTTGGTAGATTTTACACAATTCTCCAACTGATTTTAATCCTAAGTATTAGATTGCTTGTTAGATTCTCCGCAATTCCCCATTGATTTTTTCCTAGATATTAGACTGCTTGGTAGATATTACGCAATTCAAGAAATGCTTAAATACTGTAAACGTATTAATTTTGGCACTTGCTCTCCGCAATGCTCCACTAACTTTTTCCTTTGTATTATACAGCCTTCGATGATCTACGTTAACTGACCCTATTTATAAGTATTGGACTACTTGAGATATTCTCCGCCTTTTCTTAAGTATTAGATGACTAATAGATTCTCCGCAATTCGTCGCTGGACTTTTTCCTAAGCATAAGACTACTTGGGAGATTTTCAGCAATTCTATGCGGACTTTTCTTACTAATAGACTGCTTAGAAGATTCTCCGTAATTCTCTGATGCCCTTTTCCTACATATAAGACACTGTTTTGGAGATTCTCAGCAATTCACCGCAAACTTTTCTAAAGTATTTGACAACTAAAAGAGGCACCCTAAGAGATTCTCTGCTGACACTTTCGTATGTATTATACTGCCTTGGAGATTTTCCACAATTCTCTACCAACTTTCTCTAAGTATATACTGCTTGAAATATTCTCTGCAATTATCAAACAATTCTTTCTAAGTATCAGAAAACCGAAAGATTCTTCTCAATTTTTCACTGACCTTTTCCTAAGTATAAGATTGCTTTGGAGATTCACAATTCTTCTCTTACTTTTTTCAGTAGATAGGTAGAATGCATAGGAGATTTTTATGTCAGTATTTTTCATGACCACTTACATGGAGTATGAACCTCATCTCGGCCCGGATACAATGTATCTCGTCAAAATACTAGATTTGTCTTTCGAAATGCTAAATTTTTAGCCAAAACCCTAATTTTCGAGATCGAAATTCGTTTGAAATTTGGGATTTTAATTACCGATCGTTATATCGCTAAAGGTCTCGGTCGCTGCTAAGGAGCAAGATTTGAAGCTCTTGCCCTGAAAAAAAAACCTAATAGCTGTTTTTTAGTCAGGAGTCATCCATACACTAATATGATTTGGGGGATTTGATGTCATAAAACCTAATAACTGAATCATTGAGAAAATCTAATTTGTTAAAATTTCGTTTATTTTTTTTACTGCATTTAGAATATTTAAGGTGCATTGTGAAGCGGAACGTTGAATGTCAGTTAAAAAGGTGTGTTTTAACACTGATTTAGATGTTGGAATACACGTTCCTACTAATCGATTCATTCTTTTTACTATACCCAAGCTCTCATTGGGATGAAACTGAGAAATGTAACTGGCTTACACAATGAAATTCCACAAGAAACTTAATCTTATGGTTTTGACACTATATTTCATCTCTTGTCGTGAATGGTTGAAATAAGGAAACATCTCGACGAAATTGCAGGGTCGAAAAACATACAATGCCAATCGAAATTAAGGGTTTTAAGCAAGTAACTAGGTTTCATGCAGCCGGAATTATGGTTTTTCAACGAATGCAAGCTACAATATATCTCGTAGTTGGGGTAGGGGCTTTCAAGAGACTATTCGTCCCGATCATGATTGAGATAAGGGGTATTTGAGCGAGGAAACTAGAAAACCGAACGAGAACACGGTATCTAGACGTTATGTCAGAACTCCTGATTTTATGCGACTTTGGCATGCCATAGTTTAACAATCTGTTATTACGATTTCTCGAATTTGTTATATCGAATTTTAGAATTTGTTATAACGAATTCTAGAATTTGTTATATCAAATTTAATTTGTTATAACAAATTCTGAAATCTGTTATAACGAATTCAACAATTTGTTATAACGAATTAAATTCGTTATAACAAATTCTAAAATTTGTTAAAACGAATTCTTGAATTTGTTATAACGAATTTAATTTGTTATAACAAATTCAAAAATCTGTTATAACGAATTCAAAAATTTGTTATAACGAATTAAATTCGTTATAACAAATTCCAGAATTCGTTATAACGAATTCAAAAAAAAATTGATAGGTCCTATATGGGTTTCCGTATAAAACAGATAAGTTTTGATGAGAAAAATCTACACTGAAACTTCATTTTTCGGGGTAAATGGAGTACTTAACCTAGACTTTACCACCCCATTTTCTTATATTTTCTTGCTATTATTGTGCTTGTCCGGTATATTTTCATACACTAATGCATATTCATATATATATAAATATAAATTTGAAGCAAAATATCACGCCAGTTTGCCTAAATAAAACGATTTTGTCTACTGAGACTCTTCATATGTGTTAGTATTTGTTTTACTATTAGGATATTTTTTTTATTTTCGAAATTTTTGGCAAAGAATACAAACAATAAGAAATTGATTAATGCAATGTTAATATACTGTTATGAATATTATGCGCTTAAAGAGTATGTGTAATATATATTCAGAGGTTTTATTTTGAATTATACCAATGATCAAACAGCCTTCAACATATTTGAGCATGGCTTGATAATGAGCCCCAAGTAGTCTATGCCTCTTGCTTACATACAAGCTGCATGATCTTTAGAAAGGCAATGACTGATTAGAACTCTTAGTTTTTTTCTGTTTTCAAAGAAGAAGCCACTCATTTCAGTTTTATTACAAGAAAAGAATCCACTTCAACCAATTATGGAATCCCTTGCCCAACACAAAGTGACATACGTATCACAGAACAAGTTTTGCATTTTGCTGCAATCAATTCAAATATATTCTTGGGTATGGAAGATCATTATATTTTCCTTTTGAGCGCTTGCTATGAAGCTTGACAAGAAAAACTAAGCAGTAAACATGGGCCTTTGATACTAAAGATACAAAAAGTCATGTATCAGTTATATTTAAACTCTGGCAGGTGATTGTTAGACTCCTTTGTTAAACATCATCTCTGTCTAAGTGCCATCTAGGAAAGTTTTAGGCGCTCCTGTAATATATCGAGAGGGGAACCCTATTTGTATCAGACCAATTTGCTACAGGGCAGAAACATAATCGAAGATATAACATAGAGGTAACATAGGAAGTAAACAAGGCAAAAAATACAAAGAAATTGGAAAAAAGATTATCAAATTTCTTCGGAATATTTTTTTAGCAAGTAATTATAATCCACAGCTTAAGTAAATTGTTTCAAATACATAAAACACATTTTACACCGGGAAAAGCAAACAAGAAAAACTTAGCAAAACATATATCATCTACTTACTAAATTAGTTCGTGGTACCATTTTTTTGGCAAATCGCCAGGTGAGAAAAAAGCTCATATAAGGTCTGAAAAATTATATGACTTGCACGCGGAACCAACTTGGCATTTTGGGTGCATAATTCTTACTTAATAAGTAATGTCATATATAATTATTAGCTTGATTCCGAATGCAAGGCAGGGTTAAAACTCAGCTTGAATATACCTC
>MJUU01047732.1:0-16614 GCA_002080025.1 Modiolus philippinarum | reverse complement strand
ATGTCTAAATCCAGACTGGTCATCTGATAGGATACCATATTGTAACAAATAATTATGAAGGTGCTTAAATATGATTTTTTCCAATATCTTCATAAAACAATTTGTGACAGATATTGGTCTATAATTTACAACATTTTCATCAACACCCTTTCCTTTATAAATAGAAATAATATATTCTTATCTGGTTGTTATCTTACTTATTGTTTATATCTTTATGTGTTCATTGTATATAATTTGTTTTGTCATTTCATAATTATAGATTATTACATGTCATTTTCCATATCGGCCCTGGTATTAGCCCGAGACGCCCATATGAAGCCCGAAGGCGTAGCCTGAGGGCTGATATGGGTCGAGGGCTAATACAAGGGACGGTATGGAAAATGACATGTAATGATCTATTTATCACATATCCTAAATCTGATGAGGAAGAAAAAAATAACAGTATTTTTGGCAATTCATAAATTAATTTCACGAATAGCAACACAATTTTGAAAGATTAAGAGAAGAGAACTCTGCAGTAAAACATGTTATGCCATTTATTTTTCGATAATCGTACCAACAATTATGTTGTACGAGATAAAAAAAATTAAAAATCCGTATAGGAAACAGCTGTAGACATGGAAGACCTTTGTACCTTGTGGACGTTTACTACCTTTCTTGAGCTGACCAAAAAATTTTGTAGGGGTTAACTACTAGTGCATTAGTTTTAGTTTTGTGGTGTCCCTTTTTTTTGTCAATTTGTTTGGTCTTGATTTGTTTTAAATCGGTCAATTGCTGTGTCATATTTCTATTTTGATTTAAGAATTTCGTATCTTTCTCTCCGTTTTTGCTTGATCTTCGTTTTCCGATGTATTTGAATACTAAGTCTACCCAGCAACTTGACTATGGAGCTAGACAAACGAATAGACGTTAAATGAAGGCTGACACCCACAAAGCTGAAATAAAATACAGCTATCTCCATTCTACAACAATAATCTACCGTGACGATATTGTCTCCAGTGAAATTTCAAAATATAAGAAAAGCCTGCGAAATGGCAATAAAAATATGTGACGTCGAAATGGCAAAACAAAAAACGTGACGTCACATGAACGTTTGGAATGTGCAACACAAACATAAGTACATTAGAATAATTAAATCTTTAATAACAGGATAAATTCAGTAAAAATCCGACACACTTATCTTCAATATTTGATTGACAGATTACCGGAAGTGAATTTTGAGGGCAGAATATGGATTTTTCAGGGCGAATATCGATATTAGCCCTGAGGGCAAATAACCTGATCTGACTTCCGGCTATTATTTTACACGCAAAAAGGCTCATATTTCTTTTAAATATGAGATAATCAATCATAATCAGTATGAGAGAAGGGTGAGAGAAATATGTGTGAGTGAAGAGTGAAAGTCATTGTTTAATTATATTCTCTATATGGGCCCTTGATTGGAAAATAAAAACTTACTTACTTACTTCTTGTAAACAGGTAATGAACTTACTTACCATTTAACAGGTAATGAAAAACCATATGATAGATGGTAAATTGGCATATCTTTTTATAGAAAAAAATTACTTTCAACTCCTTGATTCTATTGTTCTAAAGAAGACAGAGAATAGAAAATATTTCTTCAATTAAAAACATAATCTATCGACATTATGACCGTTTGTAATTTTTCTCGGTCCTTGAAAATTTAGTGTGCTTTTTTTTTAATGTGATTTTAAATTCCGTTTTCAGATGAAATTCGAAAGTCTCCGTACAGAAGGATTAAAAAGAAATATACTTTTCTTTTAATTTTTAGTTGATGCGATTAATTATTTTTGATGTTTTCAATAAATAATTACCCAATTTTCGAGTGTGTCACACTTACAATGTATATTTCCTAGAATATACAATCAAGTAATGATCACGGACGAGTGGATGTCGAGACAGGTAATTCTAAAGGGGAAATATTGTGATATTGCAATTTTTGATAGTTAGACATAACTTGATTCCTTTAAACCAATTTTACAAAGATGCAGAGAAAATACAGAACAATGCATACACAAATAAATACAAAATTCGTTACAAATGTTAAAGGGAAAAATATTTAAAAAGCGGGAATAAAAAGAAAAAGAAAATTAAAAGGTCATTTGTTCAGAGAACAATTGCAAGGTCTTTCACCAATTTTCACCACGATTACATGTTAGAGTTTGTTTTTGTTTTCTATTTTGGTTAAAAAAGTTCCGTAAACAACAGTTTTTTAACCAACCATAACTGTAGATCATAATGAGAGGAGTATTTTTGCAACATAATGTTTTCATAAATCTTTAATGGTTTCCGAGATATTTAAATGGCAGCCATTTTCAAAATGGCGGACGAAATTTTTTTTTTGACCAGCCATAAATGAAGATCTTAAAGAGAGGAGTATTTTTGCAACACAATGTTTTCACAATTTTTTTTATCGTTTCCGAGATATCGCGATAACAAAATTTCGAATGGTGGCCATTTTCAAAATGGCGGACAAAATTTTTTTTTTGACCATCCACGAATGAAGATCTTAAAGAGAGGAGTATTTTTGCTACACAATGTTTTCATAATTTTTTTATCGTTTGCGAGATATTGCGATAACAAAATTTTGAATGGCGGCCATTTTGAAAATGGCGGATGAAAAAATTTTTTGACCACAGATTTGTAATCAGGGCCTTGAAGGCTACCTGGAAACCAAATTTTATCAAAATCGGATAACTTTAAGAAATTTGCATATTTAGGGGCAAAAAACGCGTAACCGGGGTCGCGACCCATCTGAGGATGAATGCAACATTTTCCCCACATCAGAATTTTGATATCGGTTACGGTTTTTTTAGCAAACATGATAACAAGGTTTTCGGTCTTCGGGGAGATAACTCCGTTGCTAAAAATAGATCGGTTTCACAGGGTCGTGGCTCGACCCCTCACTAAGCCGAATAACATGACCAAGTATCGAATTGATATGTCGCGACATTTTGTTCGCAGAGTCCGGCGGAAAAAAAGAAAGTATAATAATAATAACCAGAAGAATTACAATAAGGTCTTTCACATGTGGTGAAAGACCTTAAAAACCGGCGGGGACACATTCATTGAATCGAGCCTATGTTTTTGTATGCTTGAACTGTTTTATGCTGTTTATGCTTGTATGTGCTTTGATTAGTCAAATTTGTGTGTAATGAGAAATGTGCATGTCTGAAGTGTTTTTATGTAAGTTGATTTCAAATCTGCTTTAGCTTATGCTTGTATTGTTTCTTTTTTATGTGCTGAGCTTTTTCATGTTGAGTATGTAAAATAAGTAGCATATTTATGTGATTTAAAATTTTGCATGCCTGGTGTGTTTTTTTATATGTATGCCATATATGTTGGTTTTAAATATGTTTATTGTTTTAGATGTAACGACTTTTAAATAGATTTTACTTGACTCGATTTTGAAACTGAATACCTTGCGGACAGGCCAATATAAAACCAATTGTATTGAAGGAAGTAGCCAGCGAAATACTCACGATCATTCTTAACATCTCCATTGAAACAGCAAACATCACACCAGCTTTCAAAAAGGGTAAAAAAGATGATCCAGCAAACTACAGACCAATACCATATATATATTCTAAGATCCTAGAACATATTGTTACAAGCAACATCAAGAGGCAGGCAGAAGCAAACAACATATTCACAGTAAGTTCGGTATTTAGTTATTTGTTAAAACTGGGTCGATGCCACTGCTGGTGGACTGTTAATCCCCGAAGGTATTCACCAGCTCAGTAGTCAGTACTTAGGTGCTGACCCGAAAGCCGATTCTATTTGGAACCTTACGATATCTAAATTTTTGTAAATTTGTTGAAAACTATAAGGAGCATCTCCCTCATTCAATCTCTGTCCTTAGCCGATTTTGGTTTTTCATTTAGATCATATTGCTTATTTGTTCTCTGTCAGTTTTTAAACATCTTTGACTTTAATGTCTTCCAAACATTAAGATTTGATCTGCACTGAAGAGATATAAGTTGTCGAAATGAGCATATGCAGAAACTAAATTCACAGTAAGTTCGGTATTTAGTTACTGTATCCACTTCAGCACGGGTTTCGGAGTAAAAGATCGTGGGAAATACAATTACTTGAATGCATAGACGACGTCATAAAGAATCTAGAACGGTGAAGATCAAACGGACATCACAGTGCCGGATTTCTAAAAAGTTTTTGACAAAGTAACCGCACAAATTACATCATTATGGCACTCGAAATAAGACACACAGCTGGATAAAAGACTAAATCGCGTATAGAACAAAAACAGTATTTGTCGAAGGAAAGTCATCTGACAAGGTTAACAAAAGTTATATCTGGAGTATCGATGGGGTAAATCCTAGGACCAAGTTTCTTTCTCTTTTGTATTACAGGACTGCAGAAAGGATTACACTCAACAGTAACTACTATTTGAAGACGACACAGTTACATGGCGATGACATCTGACTAACCCTGTATGGAAGTACAAAAAGATCTTGAGAAAAGGTAATGGAAAATGGAGTTCCATCCAGAAAAATTCAGTATATTGACAGTCGCCAAAAATGAAAACCCCAGGAAATATGAATACACATAAATTCAGTAAAGTACTTGGGATTCATTACCACACACGATTTAGACTGGAATTAACATATCAACAACACCAGCAATAAAGCAAGCCCTGGCCCATGATTTCTACATCATAGCCTATATATAGCATGACTCTCAATGATAAGATGAACAGGCGAAAGGTTAGTAAGACCACGAATGGAATATACAACGCTAGTATCGAACCCTGTCACGCCGCGCACAAAGTTGACTCAATAAATGTAACGTCGTAAAGTCACAGAATTGACGTAAAAAGGCCGTAATTGAGAAGGGTGCAACTCTACTTAATACCTCAGTGTCTGTCGGACTTGCTTTCATGCTTTAGTCATTTCATTGTTGCATTTTTTAATGTTTTATCTGATAAAACGTTAAAAAATGCAACAACTGCTGTTTTTTCTTTCTTAATATTTCTCTCTTTTTAGCTCACCTGACCTAAAAGGTCATGTGAGCTATTGCCATCACTTGGCGTCCGTCGTCGTCGTCCGTCCGTCCGTCCGTCCGTCCGTCGTAAAAGATCAACTCCTCTGAAACCACTGGACCAATTGCAACCAAATTTTGTCACAATAGTCCTTGGGTGGTGTAAATGAAAAATTGTGTCCGACATGTCCGTGCGTAATCCAAGATGGCCGCCAGTGGGACCCATTGATTAACATTGGACCCTATGGGAAATTTTAATTATTTTTTTTTCTAGTCGGATTTTGATGCAGTTTTTTTCATTGGATTCCTTATGAAAAATAAACATGGCGCACAACTATCAGATTTTGGATAATTCTTTCCCTTTCCGAGCTATAAGGGGTCAAACGGGGCCACTTTTACAAAGTACCTCAAATTTTTATTTTTCATCGGATTTTGATGGGGTTTATTTCTTTGGATTCGTCTTGGCATGAGCTTTCGGTGGGGTGTCGACGGATTTGCGTAGCTCTTACCGTTTACGAGTTATAAGGGGCCTAAGGGGGCCAAAATCACACTTTTACAAAGTACCTCAATTTTTTATTTTTCATCGGATTTTGATGGGGTTTCTTTCTTTGGATTCCTCTTGACATGAGCTTTCGGTAGTGTGTCGACGGATTTTGCGTAGCTGATACCGTTTCCGAGCTATAAGGGGACTAAGGGGGCAAAAATCGCACTTTTACAAAGTACCTCATTTTTTTATTTTTCATCGGATTTTGATGGGGTTTCTTTCTTTGGATTCCTCTTGACATGAGCTTTCGGTAGTATGTCAACGGATTTTGGGTAGCTCTTACCGTTTCAAAGCCATAAGGCGCCTTAGGGGGGCCAAAATCACACTTTAACAAAGTACCTCAATTTTTAGCTGAAAATTGTATCTGACATGTCAGTGCGTAATCCAAGATGGCCGGCAATGGGGTCCATTGATTAACATAAGACCCTATGGCAAATGCATTCAACAATCAACTCCTCTGAAACAAATTAGCCAATTGCAACCAAACTTTGTCATAATAGTCCTTGGGTGGTGTTAAGTAAAAAATCTGTCTGACACGTCCCTGCATAATCCAAGATAACCTCTAGCAGTCCCATTGATTAACTTTAGACCTCATAGGAAATGTATTTAAAAATCAATGTTATTGCATGGATGTGCCACTGCTATATACAGGTGAGCTATACAGGCTCCTGGGAGCCTCTAATTTGGTTTGCATTTGTTTCAACCGTTTTTGTTATAAATACTATTCATTTTATTTCTTTCATTTGGCCGTCTTGTTTCGCTCTCACGTTACTAAAGGCCTATGAAGGATTATTTAAATCCTACATCTTACCAAATTCAGCTATGTATATTTAGGAAAATTAAATAAAAAAGGAACAAAAATCGGAAATACATCAAACAAGCTAACCATTCAAGTGATATAATATACAGATTGTTTTAACTATCTAAAGCTGCGCAAGATTCTTCTTTGAATGGCATCACCATTTTGTTCAAGTTCGGAACATAAATAACTTACAAAGATGCAGGAACCATTTTCGGAATATGTTTTATCAAATTTTGCTCAAGTAGATTTTATACAATCAAAAATAATACACCATGCATGTAAAACTTTCGTTCCCGTTAAAAAAGTTATACCACATTTACAGTTACTTAATTTTTATAATTTTATAATAAGAATTTAATATTTGCTCTCGTCTTTTCTGTACTCAGTTTAACTCTTTATTTACTCGTATTCTGTATTCGTATGACAGGGGATGTTTTGCTAAAACACGAAAGGAATACCACGAATTTAACTTATTGTACAACATGCAATAATCGTCAGTGTGCGTGTCGTCATCGACGTCGGATTTTTCCATGGAAAACACGCCCGTAACAAAACCATTGGACATTTACTTTTTAATATATATCCAGACATATTTGTATACCTGATTTAATATTGCTACATGAAAAAGTATAAAAATGCACATTCCAAATATATATTTTTAAGTGTGTTTTTTATTTATAAACGGTATAAAATTATCACTCAATTCTTTGAAATGCCAAAAATATCGCGTAAAAAACGTCATTTCTTGTTATTGTAACAAAATGATTGAACATCAAAAACTTTCAATTACCAAATAAAAAAACATCGTTTTCATCATATTTAAAATATATTTTAAATCCTCCCAAAATGCACATTTGAGATACATATTTATTTTTCTAATTATGATTACTGTTAAAAGATATTTACTTGCTGATTTCTTAATATATCTGCAATAACGTCCATTACATACTCAGTACACTACTTCCGTACTACACACAGTGGCCATTTTCAATTTTTGTACGTTGAATTTTACATGACGTTACGGTGAAAATCTGCAGAATACTGCGTACAAAATTTGGGGGAAATCTGTTGATTATTGTTGAAAGAGTAGACAAAAAACAATCACGCTCATTTTCTTTATGTTACAAGTTACGATCGGACTTTTTCGCTACTTTTACTGTATAGATCGTGAAAAATGTGAAATATGGAATAGACATGAAAGCAAAACAAGTGTTTTTTTTCAGTTTTAATGTTAGAAGGGCTTATGATAATACTTTTAAAACTATGTTTCACATGTGCCGTCAACTTTGTGCGCAGCATCAACCATAAAAAACAAAAATTAAAAAGGTTTAAGAAGAGCTGCGCAATACGTTACATGACATTATGGAAATAGATCAAGGGTCTACGAAATCAAGGAAAAAAGAAACAGGACTATCCATGTTTTACAAATACTTCAACGATCATAGACAATCAATATATCTACAAAGAACATCATGGAGCACCATACTATCAAGTATACAAAGATACCAAATTCAACAGGCAACAAAAATTGTAGGTATATGGTTCTTTTTCATAAACACTGTCAGGGAATGGATCAATGGAACAACCACCAGACATAGGCGGAGCAGAGTCACTTGAGTCCTTCAAAGCTCAAGTGACGCATACCAACTTGAGACCAGCAACCAACAGTTTTAAACCATATTTGCATACCTGTCAGGAAAAAGTTAAATATGGGCATTTCGGAGGAAGAAGATTCATTGATCTGATCAAAGATCCAATTGATCCGCCACGTGGCCATGTTATCAAATTGACGGAATTTAAATGAATATGCATGAAATGTAATTATTTTTATTATGCAGCTTGTGTATTTTTGTTCCATATGGTTTAAAATGATGGGGAATGCTTGTCTTATGTGCTATTTCCTGTGGAATGCTTGTCTTATGTGCTATTCCATGTGGAATGCTTGTCTTATGTGCTATTCCATGTGGAATGCTTGTCTTATGTGCTATTCCATGTGGAATTCCAGAGTCCTTTTGGATATGGAGTAATAAGAAAGTGCACATAATACTGGTTTGTAGCAGGCCAGTTCGAAAACGTATGTCTCCGCAGTGCAGACAACGATCAGACAGTGCGAAGGACTGACAGAATGCAAATATTTTACAAGGCATAAAAAGCTAAAATCAACTAAGCATGCTTCCCACGAAGGAGATTCGTCTTATTTTACCGAATATTCCAACTTTATATAAATTCAATCTTAAAGGTCTTTCTGAACTCTTCATGGGTTATTGCTAATTATTAGTTCAATTCCTTTATATGTAGGGCAACACATGAACAGCACTGATATTCTAGACGCTGTACGTCTATTTAAGGTACACCTTTCTCCCGTTCATTTGACAGCAGTTGATCGTTTTGTTTGTATTTGTGATGAAACTCCATAAGCTATTTTGGTCAATGGAGAAAACCCAATATTTCTCAAGCTATGTTCGATGACAACTATTGTCTCATATTATTCTTTCTTCTGTGTTCAGTGACGATGTATGCTGATGCAGATATTCCAGTCTTTTTAACAAGATTTGGTTTTTTTACGGACATATCACATAATTATGAATTACAATGCCGGATTTACAAGATGTATGGTCAAAGATGATTTTTTGTGAATCTGTGTTCTCAAAAGGCGATGACGTGGCTCTGTGTTACAAGTCTGTTCAATTACTAAAGTAGAAATAGGCATTTAAAAGAAGAAAAAGCAGCAATAATACCAATTCACATTTCCTTAGACGTTTAGGCATGGAGGGTCCTTAACAGAGCTCGCCCATATCATTCTCTGTGAATAAATGTATGAAGGTAATATATAGGATGACAGAAAACATCTAAAATGGCTGAAAATTACAATTGTATGTATACATGCTATACAAATCTGCCGGGGAACTACACAGGAAAAACACAAGACAAAAGACAAACATAAACAACGATATGAACTCGGGATATCCGGACTTGGCACTAGTAAAAGCCAGAGATAGGGCTAAACCGATTTTTGGGTACCAAAACCTCCCATTTATCTGTCCTGTTTCCCTGTAGTATACTAAACATAGGAATAAAACCCAATAAAGGTAGACTACTAACTCTATGACCGCAATCTTGAAAAGAGAAAATGACAATACGTATAATTTTGAAAGACGGGTTAATGGGTGCTCGCCTCCCATTTATCTGTCCTGTTTCCCTATAGTATAATAAATATACGAATAAACCCCAATACAGGTAGACTACTAACTCCATGACCGCAATCTTGAAAAGAGAGAAAATGACAATACGTAATTTTGAAAGACGGGCTAATGGGTGCTCGCCTCTAATCTGCCGGCTTCCTATGCTAATAAAACACTGTAGCACAATGGAAGAGAAATCAAACTCGAAACTTCCCGATCGGTTTGGTCAAGAAGCATATATTTCATGTCAGGACCATTGCGGTCGACAATTTGGCCGGTGGTTTCCACCTTATTTGTCTTTTCTCTCATGGACTTCGGACTTTGACCACTCTGTTCGAAATTTTATTATTACCCCAATTTTCAGTAGACATCGACAGTATCAGTGACAGGCCAGTATGTATGTAAGATTTTCAGGTCACTATGCAACGAATGCAAGCAGAATATCTTTCCAATATCCCTTATTACGTAATAAATGTAAATAAATAACAAAATACCGAAGTTACTGTGAACTTTGGTTCTGCATATGCACATTTCGACAACTTATGTCTCTTCAGTGCAGATCAAATCCAAACATTGGGATATCCATAAACCGAAATATGTGTAAAACAGATAGAGAACAAATTACCAAAAGATCTAAAACGGAGAGCCAAAATCAGCTTAGGACAGAGTTTTGCAAGAAGGAGATACTCCTTAGGTTTGAACCCAATTTTTAAAATTTAGATATTACAAGTTTTCAAATAAAAATGGTATTCGGGCCAGTACCGGAGTACTGGCTATTGGGTTAGAAATGTAATGTAAGTAAAGTCCCAGTATTTCTGGATTTATAATCAGTTTATGGTATTTTTTACCAACATTTCCGTAAAAACGAGAATTAGAAATGCTCTAAGCAATAAGCGGTTTACGAATAACGCCATATTTAGATACCGGAGATATTTATCATAAAACTTCTCAAATGTATTCAACAACTTATGAAATATGTAACCCTATTATAAAAGTTTAGCTGTGATTGTAAGGTTGCCTTCATTAAAATCGTCAAGAGTGGAACAAACGCATGCAAATCGTACCAGTTGAGAAATATACATCCAGTAGGATAGTGCAAGATGAAGGTCGCCGTAAAAAAAGGGAAATTAGCAATAGTAAAATCAAAATCATCACTTTCATTACATATATTTTTTTCCAGGGTTAATAATGATAGTTAGATCAAGAAAAAGGGAGTGTTTGGAATCATTGTTAGCTTCATTTAATTTCTGTTCTTATTGTGGGGATTATCAATATTAAGGATATCGTAAAAATACCTGCTGTTACCATTGAAAATCTGTAGAAATAAAATGATCACTTTTTTGTATTGTTTCGTTAAAAAGTTTTTCATGAGAGGTGCAATTTGTACCCATCGAAATACCTATGACCCGTTGATAAGTACTGTTGCCAAAAGGAATAAAATATTGTCCAGCAAAAGATTGAGTGCATTTATCATATCATCCGACATGTCCAGGAACAGTGGTTATTGTAAGTAATATTAGAGAAGAATCCTTGCTTTTTGCTAGAACAAATGCACTACAGACTAGAAAATTTAAAAGACCATTTAATAAGGTGTCCCACTTAGAATTAAAAAAAATCATGTAGAATGGTTGTATAAATTATATAAAAAGTTTTTGAATTGATTGTAGTTTATCTAAAACTTCAATAACATTCTGAAAACTCCAAAGAGATTTACACCAGAGTTTTTTCACAGTATTTAACAATCAACTCCTTTATACAAGTAAGTGCATTAGTTAAAAGGATGGATAAATTAGTAGTAGAACATTTACTAAATGCCAAAATAAAACGATGTTTGAAGGGAGTTGTAAACCTCAGGAATCCAGTACATGGTAGGCAATGTGTTATCTTTAGACAAACTTTAAGCAATTTTGTATCATTGTAATGTTGTTTGGTGAAAGAGTTTAACTTGTCATTTAGAATTTTAAAACAAGCTAGATAAGTTATGGGTAAACCCATATCCAAGGATACTCGATTGTTCACATACCTGTACAATTTTGAAAAGGATCACTTTCAAACAAAAACAAAAAGATGCGTTTATGTTTATTATTTTATAGGGTTCGTTCTTGTCCTAAGCTCTAAGAATCACCATTAGCCATTTCTTTTTCTTAGCAATATGGAAAATGGGGGGGGGGTCAAAACTGCACATGTTCTAGATAATACAAAGTTATTTTTTTTATTTGATTTTAATTGAATTAAAGTGCCTGTCAAAATTCAGAGACATACATTGATTAGCAACTACTCGAAACATGTAAACTCGCCCCAATGATGCAACACTAGAATCGGAACTCCTCGTAATTTTAGTCAAAGTTTACCTGTACGGGCACAATGTTCCGATGGTAAAGTTATTGTTAAAAAAAATCATGTGGAATGGTTGTATGAATTATAAAAAAAGTCTTTGAATTGATTTTAGTTTTATCTAAAACTTCAATAACATTCTTCACACTCCAAAAGTAATTTACATAAGAGTTTTTTCACAGTATTTAATAATCAACTCCTTTATACAAGTAAGTGCATTTAATAAAAGGATGGATAAATTAGTAGTAGAACAGTTTCTAAATGCCAAAATAAAACGATGTTTGGAGGGAGTTGTAAAGCTAAGAAATCCAGTGCATGGTAGGCAAGGTGTTATCTTTAGGCGAAACTGTTGTTTGGTGAAAGTTTTTAACTTGTCCAGTTTGTGTTGTTGGATATCGATATAGTATTTATTTCAGACGATAGCAACGTTGTTGGAAAACTTGTAAACACGTACAAACACATATTTTTCCCCAACATCCTTCAATTTTAACCCAATTCTATTTGCAGACAGCTTATGAAGTGACTCAACATCATTATCTCTTTATGAAAATATTCTGTTGGTGTATCAGTGGCCATTCATGTCAGAATAAGGATATTTCTATCGTGATACTCGTTCTATCGGGTTACTTCTAAGAAGTATCGGGATACTTTCAAAAAGTATCCTGATACTTCTTACAAGTATCCCGATACTTATGAAAAGTATCCCGATACTTCGTAAAAGTATCGGGATACTTTATACAGATATCAGGATACTTTGTACAAGTATCAAGATGCTTTGCGCAAGTATCGGAATACTTCTCCCAAGTATCAGGATACCTTTTGTAAACTATTGTCGCGCTGTAAGATTCCTAAAAGGAACCTATCAAATCCGTTTTTACAACTGGACATCGATCGAGGAATTCAAACGATCGTGCGTTATGAAGATAGGAGAGAACCATCCTTCGATATTTGTTAAATGGAGGTTACTAGTATTGACAAATTTGCATGACGCAACCGTTAGTAATTTTGCAGTTTAGAATAGAAAATCGTCATCTTTTGTGTCTATTCTGAAGTAAGTGAGAATCGAACCGTCAGTCTTAATACGAATAATCTAAGGACAATGGCAACATCGGAAAAAACAAAGAAACAAAGAAATAACATGAGAACGGCACAGAAAAGAAAAATGAAGACAAACACACATAGAAAAATGAACAACACGGACCCAATAGAAACATTGATGAGATCTGGTGCACCGATAAAGTAGGCATATCCTGCTTCTTATAAGACCCCCGCCATGTTGAAGATGTCAACTCCGGTAGTAAGGTCAAATCCGGTAGAAGAAAAACTCAGTGGCAAAGAAAAAGATCTTTTGTTATCTGGGAAACATATATCCAATAGCAGTTCACAAGATCGTAATGTTGACCATAAAACTTCTGTAGTGATGACTTCAAATTATAGGCAACACGCACTTGCTTAAGTAACCTTTTTGTAAGCAACCGATCTCTATAAAGGTAGTCACTGTATCGATCACAGGCCCTTGAATAGCGAATGAGTTGTGAGCTGTTAAGTCCATATACTAGTGCTTTTGGAATATTGCTACAAAGAAAATGGAAGTTACTAATGGAAAAGCGAAGCCATCGTGTTTGTCGATCAGCCTAGTTTGTAGTGTACTTCTGTTGTCAATTTCAAGATGAAGGTCTAGGAACGAGGCCGATGTTGAAGTAAATGCAGTATCCTTAATTTCGAGCTCTTTTGGCTATATTAAATGAAGAAAAATCACCAAAGCGAGGGTTGTTTATCAATAAACGGAAACTGAAATTAAATAACCGGGCCAGTTTTTTTTATCTTTATTTTGAAGTAGCTTCACAGTTTCGATCATGAATTTAGCGTCATATGAGTGGATAAACAGAGCGGCTAAAAGAGATTGTAGTGGTACAGTTGTTCCAATTATTATAGTTTCTTTTTAATCATATAAAAGAAGGCTAAATATCCTGCCCCGGCCCATTTCTCCCCTTTTCTAGCGGCAATCGGGAAAGTTGCCCCGGTTGTTTCTTCATTTCTTTGCTGTAATTTTTGAGTTGATATACTTGTTTTTGGTCACTGAACGTTGAGGTCTTACTTATTAATCAATTTTTTGAGATGTTTTTAGTTTTAATCATTGTACATCAAATTTATTTTACCTGTATTAAGGAGGTTTGCTCCTCGTGTTTTCGGATTTTTGTCAGATTTTCGGAATCCTCTGGTTTTATCCATCTTAACGCATTATAATTTTTTGCCCATTGACCCCCTTATTTTTCTCTATAATTTCATTTTAAACATCTCTGTGAGCGTTCTGTAAAAATGTCATTGAATTCTATTTATTCTGTCACATTCATTCATGGTCAGACCTTGTTAATGTCAATCCTATGAAAAATCAGAGGAGTTCGGTTTCCCGCCAAATTTTCAATCACTTAAATCTCAAAAACTAGATCATCAACCTATCANTTTTTTTTTAATCATATAAAAGAAGGCTAAATATCTTGCCCCGGCCCATTTCTCCCCTTTTCTAGCAGCAATCGGGAAAGTTGCGCCGGTTGTTTCTTCATTTCTTTGCTGTAATTTTTGAGTTGATATACTTGTTTTTGGTCACTGAACGTTCAGGTCTTACTTATTAATCAATCTTTTGAGATGTTTTTAGTTTTAATCATTGTACGTCAAATTTATTTTACCTGACAAATTTTATTTACTGCCTTCGGCTAGAGGAGAACGCACGCGGTTAAAATAGTAGACATTGATGATAAAATACTGTTTCTCTGTGCTTTGGATTGCAATATACTGTGTGGTTAGACATAAACCTGGTTTAACTACGGCCAATTTACCCCTAAATCATAACTTAAATCTGTATTCTTGCGTGAATCAAACGGATTTAGCGTGGTATTAACAGCCAGTAGTCAAACACGCACTGATATTGTTTGCTACCAGCTAATTTCAGATTTTTCATAGAATACTAGGGTTAAGCTAGCTTGATCCGGTCCAATACAGTAAATTGACCGGTTGCCTATCACAATAGTCATGTACACTGACAGCACAGCCGGGGACGCCATCCCCACACATGAGCAAGATCAATTGATCACGAGTCCTGATAATACGGCGGGGGACATTCCCCTTGTACAGAAACATGAGCTTACGGAGCTTCCCTCGGAACATAGAACACGGAGTCTTACTGAGAAAGGTAGAGAACTCTACACAAAGCAACAAGAAAAACACGTTGCAAAAAGAACACCTCTCTGGGATAAAGTCGAATCTTTCACTGAGGAGATTCGCCCTTAAATTACAGATGAAAACGCCATGCAGAGACTCAAAAGGCGTCTGATTTCCGCCTACGGAAAATATCAACGGCAGTCCAACAATGTTGAATTTCTCCAAAGTCGGCGAACGACCGAGGCTAACCAAGACCTGGAAACGCACAGGGATCTCTTGGACCTGAACCAAAGAGTATACGACGATGCTCGGGAACAGCTGCAGAATATCGGTGATGAACTAGCCACAACATCATCTACAGCCAAAATGACAGTTCGCTGTAAACATAGATCAGTGAAGTCAAGTAATTCACGGGACAAGAGTCCCGCTTATTCGACAAGCACAGAAAGGTCGGGAAGACAAAAACGAGCAAAAGCAGACGGGGCCAGAGCTTCTAAAACAGACCGAGTATAAGGAGCAGACCGAAATTAAACAGGCCACACAAGAACACCAAGCCAAACTTCAACAGGCTGAATTAGCTGAATTAGAGATGCAAGCCAGACTTCAACATGCCGAACTAGACCAACAAGCAAAACTTCAACTGGCCGAAACCGAACGTAAACAAACTGAGTTTAAAGTAGAACTAGACCTGTTAGCAGTAGAACAGGAGGCAGCTGTAGCCGACGCCGAAGCACTAGCTCTCGAGCTCGAACACGAGGACGGCCGCAGTCAGGATCTGGATGATGTTCTACCAGAACAAACTATAGACTCCATGATGCGAGTGAAAGAAATTATTGCAGATCAGGCTATGGCGGTTAAACCGGAAATGACTGACAATGTCGACGCGCCTGAGAGAAGCTTCCTCAAAGCAACAGAACAGGATCAAACGAGTCCTATCCAACCGGAAGCGACAAAATCTAAGAATGTCACCTATACAATTCCTGATACTCGACCCCAATTGATGTTTGACGGGTTTCCCACAAATACACAAGCAACAACTCAGCAGAGTAAACCATGGCAACCCCCAACTATAGTACAGCCTCAAGTGACGTCAGCGTGCTCAGGGTTTGATGACCCAGTGGTTAAACCAAAGAAGCTCTTATCAGCAAATTATAAGCCGCCAACGAGGCCAACCCCCGTTTACTCGGGAACACGACCTGTAACGTCAACCTTGTATGCCAGTGCACCCAAGTACACACCGGTAGTGCAACATGCACCAATCACAGATATGCCATTGGCTGGTCAAGTAAGTGAGAACCGAACCGTCAATCCAAAACGAACAATCCAAGGACAATGGCACCATCAGAAATAAAAAGAAAGAGAAAAAAAACAGAGACACAACATGGGTGCGGCACATAAAAGAAAAATGAAGACACACACACACAAACATGAAAAAACGGACCCAATAAAAAACAAACCAAACGGTGCACAAACTCAGGATGTAACGACACTGCTGCTACAGAGGGAGGCCTTGTCTACGGGCTTAGCAAAGTTTAAGGACAACCCAGAGAATTATCTGGGTTGGAAATCAAGCT
>MJUU01047731.1:0-23518 GCA_002080025.1 Modiolus philippinarum | reverse complement strand
ATCGTTTTATTTCTGCATCTAGTAAGTGTTCTACTACTAATTTATCCACCAATTTAACTAGTTCACTTACTTGTATAAAGGAGTTGGTTATTAAATACTGTGAAAAAACTTATCAAAGCTCTGGTGTAAATTACTTTTGGAGTGTAAAAAATTATATTGAAGTTTTAAATAAACTACAATCAATTCAAAGACCAGTGTACAACTTATTAAATGGTCTTTTAAACTTTCTGGTCTGCAGTTCATTTGCTCTAACAAAAAGCGAGAATTCTTCTCTAATATTACCTACAATAATCATTGTTCCTAGACATGTGATGATATGATTTATGCACTCAATCTTTTGCTGGACAATATTTTTGTTCGTTTTGGCAACACAATTTATCAACAGGTCATAGGTATTCCCATGAGTACAAATTGTGCACCTCTGATTGCAAATCTTTTTCTTTCCTGTCACGAACGAGACTTCATGAAAAAACTTCAAAACGGAACCATACCAAACAGTGATAAACTTATTTCTATTTTCAATGATAACAGCAGGTATATTGACGATATCATTACTATTGATAATCCTCAGTTTTTAGATTACGTAGAAATTATTTACCCGCAACAACTAAAATTTAATAAAGCTAACAATGATTTCAAATACTGCCCTTTTCTGGATCTAACTATCATTATTGACTCCGGTAAAATAAAAACTAAAATATTTGATAAACGGGATGATTTTGATTTCACTCTTACTAATTTCCCTTTTCTTGACGGCGACATCCCTCTAGCTACGGGGTGTATATTTCTCAACTGGTACGATTTGCACGAGTTTGTTCTACTTTTGGCGATTTTATTGAACGTAACCTTACTACCACACCAAAACTTTTACAACAGGGTTACAGATTTCATAAGTTGTTGAATACGTTCAAGAAGTTTTATAATAGATATGAACATTTGATATCTAAATATGGCGTTACTCGTAAACAGCTTATTACTAAGTGCATTTCTAATTCATCGTTTTTACGGAAATGTTGTTAAAAAATGCCAGAAATTGATTAAAAGTCCAGAAAAGCTGGGACGTAACTTACATTCTTTACGTAATAGGGGATATCGACAAGATATTCTGGCTTGCATCCGTTAAATTAGCTCTGAGACCAATTTTGCACACACACTGGCCTCTCACTGACACTGCCGATGTCTACTGAAATTTATGATGATTCTTGACCAAACCCTTCGGGAAGTTTTGAGTTTGGTTTTTCTTTTTTAGTGCGACAGTGTTCTGCCAGCAGTCTAGGCTCCTTGAGCTAGCCGGCAGTTTAGCGGCGAGCACCCCTTGACCCATCATTCAAAATTACGTATTGTTTTTTTTTTTCTTTCCTTTCAAGATTGTGGTCATGGAGTTAGTAGTTTACCTGTATTGGGTTTTGTTCGTATGTTTATTATACTATAGGAAGATGGGACAGATAAAGGGGAGGTTCGGGTACCCATAAACCGGTTTAAGCCTACCGCTGGCTTTGCTAGTGTCAGTACCAAGTCCGGCTGTCCCGAGTTCCTATCGTTGTTTACGCTTGTCTTTTGTCTTATTCGCGTTTTTATGTGTAGTCCCATGGCAGATTGTGGCTTTTAGTTATAATTTTCTGCCATTGTAGGAATTCCTGTGATCCATTTTTTTACATTGGAGTATTTCTTCAATACGTGTTATCATTTTTGCCTAACTGGTGTCTTTAAGACACGCCTTCACTATCTGAATCTCCTCCTCCTAAACCGTTTTTCACTGTTCACAAAACTTGCAGGAATGTTTATAAATAAATTTAAATGTTTTAATTTTCCCTAGTTTTACTTTTTTTCATTTGACTTTTGCTTCTAGGTGTCATAAAGGAATGCCTTTATTATCGATAGCTTTTCTAAAACGGCCTCGTACTTTTTAACCACTTGCAGCGGGTTATTTTCGCTGGTCAAAAATTGTGCGGATTTTAGTGGAAAATGTCTGCCAAAAATTTACGCGTTTTAAATTTTCGCGGATTATCAAAGATCCTATATATATCCTAAGAATACATAAAATATTCGCGGAATTTATATTCGCGATTTAAGTGCATCCGCGAAAATACGCGAAAATTAAAACCCCGCGAAAATTATCTGCTATACGGTCACTGGGGGTCACTTCAGTTGGAATTGGGTACAGGGCTGCCGCTGGCATTTTTGAAAATACCCCCTTTCATATAGTTCCCCCAACAAAATATCGACCCATTCATATAGTAAATTTCAACAAGATGTGTTTTGTGAAACACTTATGCCCCCGAGTAGAAGTACAGAAGAAACATTTAGCAACTTTGAACAATGATTGTCCTTCTGACAAAATAATTTGTAGAAATAAATTCTTGTATCAACTGAAAAGTTTAATCACATCAAATGATGATTGCAATTGAAGGCAAACACAGTTCTAAGTCACCCAAATGAACCCCTCCAATCATTATCCAAGCATTATTTAAAAAAACAATCCCCCCTATTGGGAACATTTATAGTCAACTCATTGTGATCTGTCTATCAGTGTTATAAGTACTTTGATTACACCAGGGATCATCAATACTGGTTCCTCAAAAGTGGAGGAATACACAAAAGAGAAAAAATGAAATAATAGATATTTTTAGTAACATCCCTCATCATTGATATAAATAATACATATATAAATACCTGTAAAACGAAAGTGAATAACTGAATGATTTAAAAAAAAATTCTATAGATATCAAGAAACATTTCGTCATAAATGAGTTTAATTTCTATATATATAAAATAAATCAAAAATACAATTTCATTTTTCCGGTGAAATTTTACCGGACAGTCACATACCAAGGTCAAGGTCAAAGGTCAAATATTCTGGTACCAACTGAAAGGTCTCTCCACAAGGAGAACACATGCAAACTAACAAAGCCCTATCACTTACCATTCAAAAGATATGCTCAATGTTAAAGTTATTATGCAGTTGTTCACAGGCCAAGGTCAAGATCACAAGGTCAACTTTTCTGGTACCAATTAAAAGGTCTTGCCACAAGGAATGCAAATGCAAAATATGAAAGTCATATCACTTACCATTCAAAAGATATACCCAATGTTAAAGTTGAATATTTTTTTCAAAAAGTCCACCACATGTCAAGGTCAAGGTCACCAGGTCCAAAATTTTGGTATCGTTTGAAAGGTCTTGCCACAAGGAATACACAAGCAAAATATGAGAGCCCTGTCACTTACCATTCAAAAGATATACCCAATGTTAAAGTTTTATGTGGACAAACAAACAAACAGACAGACCAAAAACTATATGCCCCCCCCCCCCCAATCTTCGATTCACAGGGGCATAAAAATAACCAACCCAACTGTATAGTAAAAATATGAATTTGGGGTAAGAAAACGATTAATCTCACAACAGGAATAGTTTAAACATCAAATAATGATAAATACTAGATTATTTACAGCAACCATAGAGATTCTGGCCATTTGTGGTAAATTAACGACCCATTGATATACATGATGTCAAAATTACTACCCATTCATATAGCTGACAACTGCAAAATACAGGCCCATTCCAGCGGCATGTCTGTATATACTTCTATTGAGGAAGTGAAGAAGTTGACTGCAACTTAACGTCATACTAATAAAACCGATACAATGGTTCGGGTTTCAGATAAACGTGAATTAGTATAGAGTTCAATTCTACCAGTAATTTGCAAAATATGCTGCCTATTACCCCAACCCCCCCCCCCCTTCCGATTCAAGTTGGTTGATTGTTCTTTAGGATGTATAACTTAACAGTTTTATTGATTTAAACCACAAGGAATGGCGGTATAATGCGATCCTTTGATTTTTATGCCCCCGTGAATCGAAGTTTTTGGTCTGTCTGTCTGTTTGTTTGTCTGTTTGTCCACCAAAATCTTTAACATTGGACATATCTTTTGAATGGTTAGTAATAGGGCTTTCATATTTTGCATGTGTATTCCTTGTGGCAAGACCTTTCAAACGATACCAAAATTTTGGACCTCGTGACCTTGACCTTGGCATGTGATCATGATGGACTTTTAATAAAAAATGATAAACTTAAACATTGACTTTATCTTTTGAATTGTAAGTGATATGGCTTTCATATTTTGCATGTGCATTCCTTGTGGCAAGACCTTTTAATTGGAACCAGAATATGTGACCTTGTGGCCTTGAACTTGGCCTGTGAACAAGTGCAGAAGAACTTTAACATTGAGTATATCTTTTGAATGGTTAGTGATAGGACTTTCATATTTTGCATGTGCATTCCTTGTGGGAAGACCTTTCAGTTGGTACCAGAATATTTGACCTCTTGACCTTGACCTTGACTTACGACCATATTTAAAAAGTTTAACATTTGACAGTCTTTTGAATGGTAACTGGCCAAAGGGTGGATAAGTCAAATTGATATGAGGAATGTCTGCAATATTTTGATGACATTGCGTCAGATTTTATACGTCTATTTTATATATAAAACAATGAAGCCTTATCTAAAGAATTTGTCATGAAAAAAGCTCTTGTCGAGTTTCTTCATTTAAAATTGTAATATGATAGAAATATCTTTTGAATGTTAAGTAATAGGAGTTTTCTATTTCAAAGGTGTATTAATGGTGATTAGATTTTTAAGTTGATTTCAGAATTTATTTCTGTCTATCAGTCTGTCTCTGTCAGAAAGCCAGTCGTTTCATTCGTCCGTCACAGCTTTCCGACCATTAACTTGTGATTAAAAAAACTATCTTCAATTGTCACTTTTGTGATAAAAAAAACTATCTTCAATTGTCACTTTTGTGATAAAAAAAAACTGTCTTCAATTTTCACTTGATAACTTGATCCCGGTTTACGCAGTATTAGCATCAAACCAAAACCAAAGGTTTATTTTGCAAAAGAAAGGTGGTTCTTAGTTAAACACCAGACTGGGTTTTCCTTCACTATTTGAATGGAAAAACAGGTACTTGTGTGAAAAGCTTAAAACCACTGAAAAGGTATACTTTACTTAAAAGTCAAATAAAAGGCATATGGTCAAAACACCTATAAATTTCCAAGTTCAAAGAGGCATAACTCCTGGAAAAAATTGCACGATGAAAAATCACATCTACATATGATGTCCTTGCTACATATAAAATTTCATGAAATTCTGCAGAACGGTTACAGAGAAATTGCTCTTCCAAGCATATGGTTAAAACTCCTATAAAATTTCTAAGTTCAAAGGAGCATAACTCCTGAATAAATGGCACGATGAAAAATCCCCGACAATATGTACATCTACATATGATGTCCTTGCTACATACAAAGTTTCATGAAATTCTGTTGAACGGTTACAGAGGAGATATGGTCAAAACACCTATAAATTTCTACGTTCAAATGGGCATAACTCCTGGAAAAATTGCAAGATGAAAAATCCCTGATAATATGCACATGACATATGATGTCCTTGCTACATACAAATTTTCATGCAATTATGTTGAACGGTTACAGAGGAGTTACGCTTACAAGATCTGGCAGCCGCCCGCCGTACATCACCATTTCAATAACCGGATTTCCAAACGGGAAAACCCGGTTAAAAACAGTGCAAACAAAAATAACAAAAACAACCAAAGCAAGCAAATAAAAAGGGTAAAAAAAAACAAACAAACAAACAAACATCGTGGAATGTATCACGGAGAGCAACATTACTATTTTTGTTTGATATATTGTTAGTTGCGATGAATAATTATGTAATCTTGTTGGCATCTATTGTAAGCGTTTTTAATATCTAGTGCATGCATGTATGAATATGTTGGTCTTCCATGACAACTTAGCTTATGATACTTAAACTTGTGTATATAATTTGTGAAAATGACATGTTTCAGGCCGAAAAAAAGAAAGAAATAGAAAGACACAGAGAGAGAGAGAGAGAGAGAGAGAATACTGAAATCGTCTTACATTTCTAACTCTTCTCTCTTAGAGAACGTTTGAATAAACAGTGTGCTCATGGTTTATCGTAACGTTTTTGTATATGTGTATATGTCCACCTCCAAAAATGTCGAGTTCTATCGGATTCGTCTTGTTAAGGAGTCACACTTTGGTTTCCAAATAACTTGCTTTTGCGTTTAAGCAAAATTTAAATATTTCGGAGGCAATATTACTATATAATAATACAGGTTTGATTTTCACCATGATCAGTTTTCCGTTCCACAGTTGTTGCTCTCAGTGAATTACGCAAAATTTGTAAATTTGTAGTTTCCGGATAATATCGTTGCGTTTGCATCTGAGAAAAGTTTTAGCAACTTGTGTACATTTTACTTACCATAAATTACAGATCAACTTCGATTTTCATCGAAATGTTTTCTTTCCTCTGTGGTTATTGTCTTTGAATTATGCAAAATCTTAAAAAAAAATATGTGGTTTACTGGTAATAGTTTGAGTTCGCTTTATAGGAAAGTTTCAACATTTTGCAACAATATGCTACTGATCATAAACAAAATGCTCTCAAGATCCTGACATAGAGATATGAATGACATTTCAAACAGGGTTCAATATTAAATTATTTTCCAGCTTGATGCGGACCTACCAGGTACAAATCATCAAAGGACTTGTGATCAAGTTTGGATCGAATTGAATATGTGGTTTCATAGACAAAATTTTTATTGAGTCCAAAGTTAAACTATGTACCCTTCTGGTGTTCTACTTTGATGATTTATGGACCTGTCGGATATATTTCTGGAGGGACCATGTATAAGATGACCATTATACCATAGTGACTGTGTTAAACTATGCGGCCATCCTGGATTGAACGCGCACCTGCAATTTTTAAAGGTTACTTCCAAAGGGTTTTTGCGGCCAAGTTTGCCTAAATTGGCTTGGTGGTTTCAGAGAATTGGCTCGGTGGTTTCAGAGGAAAAGATATTTGAACGAAAAGATTACAACGGACGGACAGACGTTAAGTGATGGTAAAACCTCACCCTGGACGTAGCCAGATGAGACCAAAAACAAATCGAGATCGATTTTCATAGTAATTGGTTGTCGCGTTGTGTTTTGTTGCTTTAATCACGGAAAACCTGTAAATTCTATTGGGATTCTAACATGATTCGCCTCTAATAAAGTTTTAATATTTTGTAATTATTTTACCGTTTTTACTTTGAAACTTGAAAAAAGCATAGTTTCTGGTTTCTATAGATACCTCGGTTCAATTTCGCAGCATTCATCTAGAATGTGTATCACTCCAAAATAATGAATAAGTAGTAAGAACCAAATTGAAATTAAGGGATAAATATGGAGAGCATGAGACCACAACGAATTCCTCCACACTGAATATAATTTTTGTGAGCCCAAATCCGTGATCAAAAGTAAGAAAATTTGTAAATCGAAAAAAATTGTTGCTATGTCAAGAATTGGTTTATAGGCGACGGTATCTTTTGTGATTTTTGCTAGTTGATTTAAGGTGGGGTTGCGAATGGGGATGTATATCAATTCACAGAATGATTCGATTCGTTCTTAATGATACGCATAATATTCGTATATTTTATATAATTCCAGAAAAATTATTGGAATTCATGCCAATTATTGTTTTCAAGTATCTACTTGAGTTTCAATTGTTTTTATCCTGTTTATTAAGAAATAGCAACCGTGTTAAGTGAGAGATAAAGGTATTGTGCTGTTTATAAATGGGCTATGAAATCGAGCATAAGATCCACTAAACGACATAATATGCCGAGGAGAACTCTTTATTCTATAATCAGAGTAGTGTTGTCGTGTATATTTCCGATTACTGTTTTTGCATTGCTTTTTGTCGTTACATAAATTCTGTGTTCTGTTTGTTATTCGGGTTGTTTCACCCTTCCCGGATTCGCTTCCCTTTGTTTCTGTAAGACAGGTAGCCTGTTTTAATTGGTGCACTTTGAGAGGTATTTTTTAATATTTGACTGCCTAATACCTTGTGTCTAACAGATGAAAACCTGCAGTAAAACTAGAAAAGCGATCGTGACTGCTTACCGTAATACAGCTAAATTTACATCAGATCTTAAAGTTCATTTACGCTTGTTATTGATTTCAGAATATCTGTGTTTATTTCATTATTTCAAGGTGACCTTGTCTGTAATATTCTGGAAAATATTCTATTTATATCTTAATGACAAAGTTCTAATGTTTTTGTAGACGACAGAAATCGATCAATAGTGCATTCTGAAACTATGCAATGAGTAAAAATGATAAACCTGACTTAAAAAGACAAATAATGACAAATTGATAATTCTTAGATTATTGCAGAAATTTTCTTGGCTTCGTGGAAATCATTAATTTATGAGTTGCTACGAGAAAATTGGGATCATGTATTGCATCTTTAACATTTCGGGAAAAAAAAATCAGCATTTATATGAGAAACCAGAAAAAATACGTGTGTTCACAAAAGAGTTAAAAAAATATTCTTTTTCAATCATTTTGAGGAAAAATTTTTGGTTTTTTCTTATTTCCTCATTCTAGATTTCACTTTTTAAAACTGTTCGAGTTCAATCTCTCATGGCTCATTACTCATAACAATTCTTAAAAATTCAATAGAACCCTATATGAGTATGAAATAAAGGGACATTTTATATTTCCAAGTTTTACTCACTTTTAATCTTAAATTTGAACTGTAGTTAAAGATGTAATCCTGATAAAGCCCACATCAAGTGTTTTCCAAGATCTTATTACATCCAACATTACATTAACTGAAACAAAGAATATAAGTACGTATGTTTTTCTTTCTGGAAAATACAGATGTATTTGCTACAAGTTTGGTGCTGAATTGTTGGCAACTTTAAGAACTGAATTGCTGGCAACTTTGGAACTGAATTGCTGGCAACTTGAGAACTGAATTGCTGGCAACTTGAGAACTGAATTGCTGGCAACTTAAGAACACTTCTTGAAAACCATGGACACATTTTAAACCTCTCATCACTCTTTACGGATTGAGTATTGTTCTTGTCTCAATATGCTGCGACTCACCTGTTCAGTCACTAATATGGCATGACATTTTTCATATTAGTCGTGTATAACAGTTATATCCTGCCTCTAGTAAATTCCTAAGACGTTGATTGGTCAAAAGACGTCACATGCCGACCGTGTATATTCCATATCGGGTGACTGATTAATATACCGTCAGTGACCGCCATTACGTGGAGTCACTGTACGTTTTAAACAATTTTGTTGACAACGTGTTAGACTCTCGGCAGGATATAACCATTACACAGTATGTAAGTGACCTAATATGGTATATACACGGTCAGTAAATTGAATATTGCGCTCGAGCTACGCTCTCGCCCAATATGAAATTTACTGACCGTGTATATACCATATTAGGTCTCGCCCAATATGAAATTTACTGACCGTGTATATACCATATAAGTTAACTTACAGACTGTGTAATCTATAGTATTGGGCCTATAAGATTTATACTGGACTTGTATGAAAAATTAAATTGTGAAAAATAACTATGGAATATGGGCTGTTAAAAGATGGTCTTTGTCTAACCCCATCACTTGTATGCAGAAAGTAAATTCACAGTAACTTCGGTATTTAGTTATTTGTTGTCAATCGTCCTTCAGTCCGTTAACTTTTCGCGTTTTCATTATCTCTGGAACCATTGACTCAAAATCTACATAATTTCATAATGCAAGTTCATTTATCGTTCCGATCGGTTTCAAAACATGCCCACCAGCGCCGAATATAATTTAACATTGGAATCAAGGCAAAGTTCTTTGCTCATATCGTTCCGAAACCACAAATAACATTTGGCCGCCATGCAGAACAGAACACAGTTCAACATGGGAATGTCATATTTTGATCCCGCCGTGCGCGGTCCCGGCTGAAGAATAGGCCCGCAGCATCCTCTGAGCTTGGAGTATGAGCCATCCTAACAGAGGACCCCAAGGGAACCCCGGGATATAGAAATAGGACCCAGTATCTCCGGCTTACGGGGTGTGACCCCTCCTAAACGGAGGCTGACCCCGAGGGTCCCGGGATATAGAAATAGGACCCATTCCGTGGTTGTGCGGGATTAATAAATACACAACCCATCTTTCGGATGGGATGTAAACTCAGGTCCACGTGTTGGAAGAAATGCCACGCTTCCTGCACGTTAAAGAACCCTTGTAGCAAGCTCTCTTTGGGGTGGTCCGTAGGTGATCGGCTACAAGGCTAAATTCCCCGCCCTTAACGATTTCACCCTACTTTTCCAGTGGCAGTCAGAATTTCCCGTCCCATGGCCATTTCCATACCCCAAAGTGATTATTTATCAACAAACTTGTTCTCGTCTTGATATAGCTGAAATATTGCTGAGTAGACGTTAAACAATATTCAATCAATCAATCAATCATATTTTGATCATTTGTTTCGAAACCATTTTTTGCAGTTACATCCAAATTTAACAACAATTGCTCATTCGATGCGGCTCAAAAACATGGCCGCAAGAGTGGAACATAACTTGCTAATATACCATCTTTAGAAAAGTATACTAACAGAAGCAAAGCAGTCAGCTAAGCTTGATGGTGAATCGACGGTCCTTAAAAGTACTTATTTCACCCTTGTTTTATGGACTCTGCTGGAAAAATCTTAATTTGATCTTATTTTCTTCATAGATTTTGTCAGATGAGCGACACATGCTCAGCCTTCTTAGCCTCTGGTCGTTGGTTATTTAACAAAAAACATCTGAATTTAAAACATACTTCCGAAAATCGCATGGTATTTTTAAATATTTGCACAGTATGAGCTTCAAGATTCTTGACAAATGTCTGAGGGACGAGAGGAGATCTCATCGGAATTTCCTGTTTACATTTTTTTCACTTGCCAAAAAGCTGTACTACATTTTGTTGAAAGTTTGCCAACAGTTCTGAATAGTTTTATTCATTGACTGTTGTATACTTCAATAAAGCCGACGCAATCCAGACTTAAAGAACAATATATATATATATATATATATATCATTTAAATGAAATCTGAAGATTAATTACAAATGTGTGGATTTTTACAATATATAATTACCATCGAATCATACCGGGTATTTTGGACCAAATTGTTTGTTTGTTTGCAAATCTCAATATAACAATAGAATTTGAAAAAAAAAAAGTTTATAATCGTGGCGGTAGAATTCCCCCTTTCACTCTTAAATTCATAATGCTCCGATGAAACAGGGAATAGTATATCTGCCTTTATTGTGCAAGATGTTGACATCTACGCCACTGCATGTTTTTTGGGTGAGATGTGAATTAGCTCGGGTCTCGTTTCGAGCGAGAGACTATAATTCTTGTATTTTATAAAATCCGGCGTTAATACAGTACGTATATGGTCGTTTGATCTTTGAGATGATGGACAGGGTTAAGGGAGACAGGGAGGAAGGGGGATGAGGAGGGAGAAAAGGAACATGAGAGGGAGACCGAGAGAAAGGGGCATGAGAAAGGAGAGAGGAGGGAGAAAGAAGACGGGAGAATGAAGATAAGAGGTCGGAGAAAGGAGAAAGACACCCATCTGTTCGCCCTCATCCCTCGCCCCCTGAACATTGCAAGTAATTGAGAACCGAGCCGTCAATCTAAAACGAATAATCTCAGGGAAATGGCAACATCGGAAAAACCGTTGAAAGAAACAAATGGTGAATAAAAGGATATGGAGTAAATGCACATGAGACAAAGTCTCTACAAATACATGGTAAAAAACAAGCAAAGGAACAACGCTTTTATTGTTGTTCTTCATCTTGAAGTCACCATGGGGCCTTCGACAATGAGCTTTGCTCATACCTCATAGTAAGTTCAAGACGGCCCCTAGCACCGGTCTAAGCGGAATTCTTTGCTAATTCTCGGGCAACGCTACATCCATGTCTTTCTTGGTCATGGGTGTGGGATTGAATTAAACTGGCAAAGTGCTCGTACAGTCACTGTCATCCTTTGCCCGACAAAAGCCCTAGTGTCTTAAGCTAGTGGACAACTACAACATATAGATAAACACAGGGCACTCATCAAGTCGAATGTAAGAAAACTTGGCGTTATAAAATAGTGAGATGTGGGCACTTAAAACAGGTGGTCTGGATTACATTTCGAAAATTACAAAAATAATTGCCAAAATTTGAAAGTATCAATAGTATATCCATATGAGAAATTCTCTCACGCACAAGTACACCATAACTGAAAAATATAGAGAGCATACCATGAAAGACATAACATGAGCACGGCACAGGAAAGAAAAATGAAGATACACACATACATTTTTATGGATAATAGAAGTTCTTCTTTATAATAGAAAGATGAACAACACAAACTCAATAAAAAGCAATTGGTGAGATCAGGTGAACAGGTAGAGTAAGCATCTCCTGCTTCTTATAAGACACCCGGCGTGTTGAACATGTTAAATCCGGTAGTAAGGTCAATTCCGGTAGAGGAAACAACAATTAAGCTTATGTTGTCATCTGAGAGACAGATATCTCATAACGGCCCACAAGATGATAATGTCGATCGTAAAACTTCTAGAGTGATGACTTCAAGTCAGGATTGGTAACATAACCTTTTTTAAGTAGCCGATTAGTGAGCAAGGATATCATATTACCATTTCATATGGATGGTATATTTATAGCGTCTTCTGGCGAAAAAAATGAAACATTGCCGAGTGTAGACATGCCGATAATGTTATCTGTTATCCGAATTGCCTGGGACGCTTACTTCAGATGGAGCTCCCTATCAAATATGAAGGAAGGGCAAGGAAATGGTTGAAAGTTGGGAAAACCTTTTTTAAAGACATCCGCTTCTCTGAATTGTATACTTATTATTGTTTGTGTGGATTTCCTGCTCATAATGAAAAACATTCCGGATATAAACAACATAATTGGTTTTCATCTTCAATGATATTCCAATCTATCCTTTTCAGTATAATAATACTACAGGGAAAGCTTCTCGGAGGGTATAACCCCCTCCGCCTTGACTCCAAAGTACAACAAAAATTAGAGATGAAGTCCAGATTCTATTTTTGATTTAAAAAAAATGAAATTTGAAGTACAAGTTCATAATACTTCGACCTTAAAGTTCCATTGAGTCCATGGACTCAAGTGGTCAAGTCCAAAGTACGCCCAAATAAGGCCAAAGTCCTGAGTCCAGAAAGTGGGTTATCCCTTTCTGGATCATGATTCAGTTCGGGCGGCATATGGAGCAACACCAGAAATTGGTACTGAAAGACATGGATGTAGCGTTGCTCGACAATTAGCAAAGAATTCCGCTTAGACCGGTGCTAGGGGCCGTCTTGAACTTACTATGAGGTATGAGCAAAGCTCATTGTTGAAGGCCTCATGGTGACTTCAAGATGAAGAACAACAATAAAAGCGTTGTTCCTTTGCTTGTTTTTTACCATGTGTTTGTAGAGACTTTGTCTCATGTGCATTTACTCCATATCCTTTTATTCACCACTGAGAATGTTACAGTATAGTTATTCTCGGTACATGGAAAAAGTGTGTATATGTTTCTGAGTTTCTGTCTAATGTTAACACCAGTGGCCGACTTATAATAAATACTGACTGTCGTGCATACTTTCGGGCTGAGCCCATATTGCCTGTAATTAAGTCCGGTGCAATTTTTCCGGTGGTTTCCACCAGATTTGTCTTTTTGGCTCATGGACTTCGGCTCTTGACAATTCGGTAATTTTGTTAATACCTCCATATTCTGAATAAGGCCCATACGAAAACTTGTATCGCGAAAAAATTAAATCTTAAAGAAAACAACAAAATAAAAGTTAATTTTGTAAACACTAAAATGGGAAATTACTGTGATTTTCACCAGCCCATAAATTCGAGATACTTTTGGCAGTGCGTCCCTTAATATAAAAATTGTATTTTCATTTATCCTGACTTGTCCTTGATTGTTTGTGGCACTCTCAAAGAATACTAAACGTATCCATTTTATGAATTAAAGTTCAATGGGGTAATATCAACATAGATATTTATCTTGCACTTTGATCGTGGATGTTTCACTCATCTGTAAATGGCACAAATACTAGTACAGAGCAGTATTGCCGCGGTAAAAACGATACACGTGCCCCGGAGTAGAGGACACTCAGAAATACATAATCCTACCTCTAAAGGGTTGAAGGCATACTGTACAAACATATAAACATCTGTTCACTGATACAACTTAGAAAACTGTATAAAGTACATATGTACACTGATACAACTTAGAAAACTGAAACAAACTTAACCGAACCCCGTATGTGTTACAATATATAGACATTAATATACTTTGAAATGCTCCCCATGCATTGTACACGTGTGTGTAGTTCTAAGATAGTCAGTTATTTAATATGTAGCTTAATGGAGTAGTTGTCTATCATAACATGGTGTCATCAACGGTTCTTTTGATTGCTTCGCTTGAAATTCGTTGCATGTGCTACACTGCTGAATATAATCCTTGATCTCACTATTCATTGACGGCCAGAAAATAGAGTCTCTTGCTTTTCTAAGGCACGCTTCTACTCCTAAATGACTAGAGTGTATCTTTGTCATCATTGACGGTATTAATGTTTTCGGTATAATGACTCTAGCTGCTTTGAACAGTAATCCATTCTGTATTGCGATTTCATCTCTATACGGCCAATATTCCTTTATTATTGTTGGAACATTCTCTTTTTCTATCGGCCATCCTTTCAGTACTACTACATTTAACATTTGTAAAGTATCATCAGTTCTTGTGTGCTCTCTGATTTCTGTCAAGCTTTTGTCGGATACATTAATTGACTCGGTACAATCTATCAAATCGAGTTCTTCCATAAGTTTCTCCTCTCTTTGAACTTTGAAAATTTGATGTTGTGTTTCATGCTAGTCTACGATGGGAAGTGCGGCTCTAGATAAAAAGTCTGCTATGTGTAAATCTTTTCCTCGTTTGTAGATCACTTCGATATTGTACTTTTGTAATCTGAGTAACATGCGCTGAAGACGTTTTGGTGCTGCTAGTAATGGTTTCTTGAAGATTGACTCAAGTGGTTTGTGATCTGAATGCACTGATATCTTATCTCGTCCGTATATGTATTGATCGAATCTTTCGCAAGCAAAAACTATAGCAAGGCATTCCTTTTCTATTTGGGCATATCTTTGTTGTGTTTGAGTCATTATTTTGGACGCAAATGCTACCGGTTGTCCATTTTGTAACAATGTTGCTCCTAGTCCTACTTCGCTTGCATCACATTGAATTGTGACTTCATCATTTACGTCATAATATTTCAGGACAGGATAGTTTGTGACAAGTTCTTTGATTTTCTGAAATGCATTTTCTTGTTGTGTTTCCCAAGACCACTCATTATTAACTAATCGTCTTAAAGGTTCACATACTTCTGATATTTTTGGTAGAAATTTCGCAAGATAGTTTACGAATCCAATAAATCGTTGTACTGATTGAACATCATTCGGTCTCGGCATTTCTTGAATCGCTCGTACTTTTGCTGGATCTGGTTTTAATCCATCCTTTGTAAGTAGATGTCCGATGTACGGAGCGTCTTTACATCGTAGATTGAGCTTTTGTTTGTTCAATTTTAGCTTGACATCTCTTGAACGGTTGAGGAGATTTCGTAGATTTTCATCGTGATCTCTAACTGCCTCCTCGTCTGTTTCTCCACTTCCAAAAACTAAAATGTCATCAACGATAACATCGACTCCTTTGAGTCCACTCAACACTTCATGTTGTCTTCTCTGATATTCCTCTGGAGCTGAACATATTCCGAATGGCATACGGAGCCATCTATATCTCCCAAACGGTGTCCAGAAAGTTGTCAGAAAGCTGCTCTCTTCATCAAGTTTTATTTGCCAAAAACCATCTTTAGCATCAAGTACGGAGAATACTCTCGCCTTTGCCAGGCGTGGCAAGATTTCATCGATAGTTGGCATCTGATAATGCGATCTTTTAAGTGCTCGGTTCAAGTCTTTTGGGTCTATGCATATTCTAAGCTTGTTTGGTTTCTTAACAACAATCATGCTACTGATCCACTCTGTTGGCTCGGTAACTTTCTTAATTACTCCAAGCTTTTCTAGCGAATCTATTTTGTCTTTAACAGCATCTTTCAACGGTGCTGCAACTCGTCTTGGTTGATGTTGTATCGGCTTCACTGATTTGTCTACTTCTAGATGATACTCGCCAGGTAAACATCCCAATCCAGTGAAAACGTCGCTGTATTCGCTTAATATCTGCTCTTTTGTTAACGGTTGTTCAATCGGTTTATCGTTTACTAGCTTGACACTTTCATTTAGCTTCACAATATTCATCTTTTCACATGAATCAGCAGAAAGTAACGGATTCTGATCTACATCCACTATTTGAAATTCGAGATTATAGCGTTTTCCATCTTTCTTGCATGTAACATTTACTTGTCCTAACGGTACAAGGCTAGATCCATCATAAAGTTTAAGTTTAGATCTGCTTTTGTCCATTTTCGGGTTGCCTGTTTGCGCAACGTCGCAAAAGTCCCGGAAGCTCATCAAATTGCAAGTAGATCCAGTGTCAATTTGGCATTTAATGTCTTTCGCATATTTGCCAACACTCATAGTTAGAGTTGTGAACCATTGTTTTCCTTTTGATTTCACTGCGCCAATAGCTTGTATTTGTAATACGGTATCATCTGACGAAGAATCGTAATACTCGCTAGATTCATCATCGACTAGATGTACAATGTACTTTTCGTTGTCTTTCATTCCCTGTTGTACGTGTCTGTTTGCAGACTCTTGCAAAGTGGTTAAACTTTCCACATTTTGAACATTTTTTTTCCATATGCAGGACATGCTGTTTTGTCACCAGCGTGACTTGCTCCACCACAGTATTTGCACTTAGCCTTCTCATGCTTTGGCTTTTGTTTATTCGCTTTAAACGGAGTTTTCTTTGCTATATGTCCTTGTTTTGCACTAAAATGTACTCTGTCTTTATTCTCCTCGGTCCCCATACGCTTTAGTTGTTGATCTGTTATCTCGCTAGATCGGCACATACTTATTGCTTTCTTTAAGTCAAGTTTCGGCTCTCTCAGCATTCTTGCTCTAGCGGCACTGTCTTTGGTGCCAAGAACTATGCGGTCTCGTATGAGTTCGTCATGTAGTGTTCCAAATTCACATGATTCGGATAATTGCCTTAATTTTGTTACATATTGATCAATCCCTTCGCATGAGTCTTGATTAAATACTAGTATTGTCTGTGGTGAATGGCGAGAAGCTATCAAGTTATGCTCTTAACAGTGAGTAGTTAATAAAAAAACAGTTTTTATTTCAGTGGGGGTCTCAGATGGAAACTGTATGAATCGACTGTACATATGGTCTTTTAGAGAATGTTAAACTAATCTTGACAATTATTTAAGCGAACTGAAAGTCATTACTGCGAGTCCAGGGTCAATTTTGGGGGCAAGTAAGAATTTTATGTAAAAACTGAACATCTTCAAACCGCCCATTTTGAAGAATGGGTTAGCTGAAACAGGCTGAAACCAATCAGAAAGATCAAGATAAAAACCATGTATACTTCAAATCTATTTAACCCAAGGAGCCTGAAATTACTCACAGTTAGACCATGGTCAGACTGTCCTGAATGTAAACGACATAAAGTTTGCTGAAGCCTTTTTTCAAATTTTAGGTGACAACGCGAGTCTCGTCGAAAACACCTTACTCATCATGTGTCTCTGGTTATAGGACCTTGATTGGAATAAATATATCTTATCTCTTATAGGCACATTACTGAGAATTTGAAAAAATAGATCAAGTTAATTTAGCAATTATATTTTCAACTTACGATATGTTACCACGTGCTTTTGTTTACATACACGTAGGTGTGTTCAATTATAACTCTCCTGATTGGTTAATCGAAAATATACGTCAATGACCTTCCACCATATTTACTGTGAAGATACGATATTTTAAAACAGACAAAATTTTAGTGATCACGCATAAAAGTCATGACTGAAGTGAGTATAAATATCTCATTGGTTTATAACTTTATCATTTTCACTATTTAAAACATTGAGTAAATTACTAAACTCAGTTGAAATGCATGAAACACATAGTCCTTGTTGAAACATAGCTGTGTCCGTTCATTCGACATTGAAATTAACATGTTTAATGTTTGTTTCAAACAACGAGACATCTCCAGGCACAATGCAACAAATTGTCGTGGTACATGTGAATTTGTTTTGACTGTGAAAAGATTATTCTGTTTCTCAAAACACGAAAAAATGTACGAAACATGTGTTGAGAACAATCTGAGGCATGTCTTTGTGGTGAATAGGTGCGATTTGCTCCATTTCATGCCAGTAATGCAGAACAAATTGCTTGGATTTTGAAATTGTGCTGAAGCCCATCCTATCTGTGGAGCTACTAACACTAGTGCAGCGTGGATACACCTACCAAACTCAGTTCATTGTATATTGCGCTTTGTCACATGATAAATCCTGATGGGAACATTGCTAACAACAAATAAAATTATTAATGTGTAATTGTGATATTAGAATTAATAATTATTAGCAATAAAAATAAAATATTGAAAATAAGTGGGAAGGAGTGTTTAGTAGAATATTGATTTCTGAATAAAAAAGCAACTACTAGAGGGAGAAAACTAATTTAATGGTAAAAAAATACCTAGCAGAAGTCATAAAAAGTTTCTGATTATATATGCACAAGGGAATGACAATTTCTGTTTTTTGAAAAAAAAATTCCTATGACTTTTTATATACAACTCGATGAAAAGACTCTTGATAAAAATACTAATATTTTCCACCAGCAAAAATTTTAATTTGAACAATTTTTGTGAACGCTGCATAATAATCCTGGAAAATAAAGTACATGAAGTACAACCATGACAACGTTTTCTGTTCTAAGGAACAATTGATATAACTGTGGAAGAAAACATTCTTTTGTTAGCATATTCCATTGTACAATAAAAATAAGTCATCTAGGAAAGCATTTGAAAATTAAAATTGATGATTTTGACATTTCTGGAAAAATCTAGGGAATCTTGGATGTGCTTTATTAAACAAGATAAAACAATCAATTTCATGCTTATTTCTGATGTTTTTTTCCCTGTTTTTGCATAGTGATAATTGTATTTCTTTTAATATTTTCCTTAGACCTATAAATTAAAAAAAAAATCAAAAACTGAGTCATTACTTCCTTGCATATACATGTAATTACATGTGTAAATTAAAAAACTTCCTTCATTCAGAGAATACCCTAAAATGTTTTTATAAAAAAAACCCATATTTGGTCTTAAAAGACATATATGAAGGAGAGATTAGTATCAGTATAAAAAAAATATGCAATCTCAGACAGATATACGTTTTTTTTGTATAGTTTTGAATATTTATTGATAAATAGACAATTTTCAACATCTGTGCCTTTTATCACATACAACAGATTTTGCCAACGAGGCAACTCTCATATTGACTTGGACCTTCCTTTCATGATAGTGGCTGAAACCACACACTTCGATACATGTGTTGATTTCATCAGTTAACTTGAAATCGAGACCAAATATTGCATCATCTTGAGGTATTGTTTTAATTTCAGTTGATTGATTGCAAAAATGCCCATGGATATGGGTTTGATGTGCAAGACAACTGCAAACATACCATGCTGGTCATAAAACCAACATTCCACTTTCCTTATTGTTTTAAGCATCTTCATGACATAACGGTTATCTTATAATAAATCAATGACTGTTATGCAATGTCTGAACATACTGAAAATTTCTAGTCTTAATTCTCTCACAGGGGAAACTTAGGGATAGTTGGAAGATACAAATGTATGTGATTGGCTGGACAATTTCCTGACTTTACAGTTGACTTATCATTGGTAGTTTTACAGATGCAACATGGGGCAGATCAGACTGACCTCTGAACTTGGCATCTGTTGATCAATTTTTTTGGGGGGGATATGGGTTCACACTTGGGGCATTATATACAGTATATATAATTAGTTTTGTTGCTACTTTGTTCTTGTCATTTCTTTGTTTTGTCTTTGTCATGTTGTTATCCTCCATATTAATGCATTTTCCGATTTCTTATAAATTGGCATATGTTTTTGCTGATGCAAATTCATTCTTATAAAACAGAAAATGATGATTATTTAGTGTATAATAATCTTCTGAACAACCGAGGTCCTATACATTTTTTTTACATGTCATGCATGTAGTTATGTATTTAGGTCCTACATCAAAATTTTGCTTAGAATTAGAATAAAACTATTTTTGTCACAGATCTATGTAAAATATTTTTTTCCACTAAGCTTGTACTTAAATTCTGTACTATTGAGAATGAAATTGCATTGAAATATTTTGCATATATGTTCTTTTGTTCATTAAAATACTATCAAATGCAGACATTTTGTAGTATTTGCAATATGAATATAGCAAGTTTGTAGTACGTGTTTAGTACTAGATACCTTGCATAAGTTGTAAAGACGGGGGTCAAAATGTATGTTGTGTTCCAGTGACCTGTAATAATTACCACTTTGATCTTTGTCTCGAATTACTGTATTTAAAAGCTTATGTGATTAATTAGTTTTTACACCTCACCATAACATATAACATGCAATACAACAAATTTGAATGATCAAATGTCAACTCCACAATAGTTTACAGAATACATTTATCATAATTGGCTTCTGTAGATAGGTATTTTAATTGTCTCCAATATTTGATCAGAATCTATATACGGCTAGTATTTGTACTACTATTTATTCTTGGAGTGAGGTGAATTCTGCTATTAAAGTTCAAAAGTAAGTGAGACCTGAACCGTCCGTCTAAAATATTAGCATCCCCCATTGGCAACATCGGAAAACAAAGACATAGCATATCGAGTACGGCACAGACAATGGAAACACACATAAACATGCAAAGATGAACAACACGGACCCATTAAAAAACCACAGGTGAGATCAGGTGCACTGGTAGAGTAAACTCTCCTGCTTCTTATAACAAACATGCCCTGTTGAACAGTTAAGTAATAAAGTCAAGTCCCAGTAGAGGAAACAACAATTAAGCTTTTATAGGGAAAGATCTACTGTATTGTCACCTGGGAAACAGATATCAATGAAATTCATGAATTACAAATTCACTATATGTAACAAAATTAATATCTGGAAAAAAAATTTAGCAGTACACAAATATTGTGGAATATGATGGAAAAATCTCTTTGCATTTCTCTGCATGCAGATATTCTTGCCTTCAGTAACATTAGGCTAAAGAAAAAAATATGTGTTTACTGTAGGCTGACAGACCCAATGTTTTGGAACTGCGATTTTTTTATCACCCAAGTTAAAAAAAAAAACACTTTCATAGAATAGAATATCTTTATTAACCAAAAAATGGGCCCCAAAGGGGCAAATACAAGAGAGAAAACAAACAATAAAATAAAAATAAAAAATAAAATACAAACATAAGAGGGAAAGGTTGCTTGATTGATAGATAAAACAATACAATACAGTGTCACGACATATAGTTGGATATAGAACATATAACTAAATCAACAATGAAGCTATGGCATATAATCATGGAGAAATTTACCAACAGAGTTAAGTATTGCCTTATCCTCACAGTTTAAAATAAAGTAAAGTTTTTGTTCATCACTTAATTGATGTAGGTTTTGAGGTGCAAGTATTGAATGCAACTGACTAAAAATTTCTTGTCGTTCTTCTCTAAATTTATCACATTGGACTAAGAAATGCATTTCATCTTCAATTACATTTTCTGTACAATTCTTACATATTCTTTCATTTCTTGGAATATTTTTGTATCTACCCTGTTCTATTAAGAGTCTGTGTGCAGATACACGTAATTTACAAATAGATGTTCGATACTGGTGGTTTTTTTTCACTGTTAAATACTTTTCTAATCCAAAATTTGTTTTCATTTTAAGGTAGGTAGTAAGTTTACCATCCTTCAAGGAAGTATTTGTTTGATTCCAATCTGACAAGTATTTTGTCTTCATACATTTTCTCAATAAATAACTAAATTTGCCCTTTTTAAAAGTAAAGATTTCTTTTCTGACCTTAAGAATATTCATTAATTTTTTTACAGAAGAAAACCATGAAGTTTTATTTGATAAGTGCAGATTTTTACTGCAAATGAAAGCATCTTTTAACAATGGAAACTCTGTTGATAAATTCTCTAATCTATAACAATATTTAATAATGCTCTTTATAATTATTTAGACCTAACACATATTTACAGAACTTCAGGTGTAGCGTTTCACATTTTAGGTTTTTACATTGGTCTAATTGGATATCATTTGATTCTTTAATTTTTCTATTATTTACATTAAAAATACCCCAAATATCTGATCCATATAAAAGAATAGGTTTGATTGTGTGATCAAAAACATGTATGCTGGTTTTTATACTAGGACATAAGCTTAGAAAATCTTTCTTCAACTTGGAAGAAAGCTTTCAGGGCCTTTTTATATAATTCCTGCTTTACTAAAGAAAAGGAACCGGAAGCTGAAAAATGAATGCCCAGATATATATAATTAGAAACACATTCGATTTCACTGTTCTTGTAGAAAAATTTTTGTTTGATTATTCGTCCAGCCTTATTAAATATAATAATTTTTGTTTTCTTAATATGAAAAACTAAAAATGACATTTTCATGTGTTGCTTTCAGCAACTAGCTTCTATGTTTATTATTGTTAGAATATTAACAAGAACAATGTACATTCAAAATTACCCATGGGCCAGCATATGCAAGGTTGAAAACTAAGAAAAAGGGAAACAAAATTAAATCAAGGATCTTGATCAACCTACCCTACCCTTTTCCACCAGTCCATTGGTAAACTTGTATTACTTCTCATTCAAAACATTGGTTTGTTAATTAATCATAGAAAAATCTAATAATTAATTTCATTATGTTTGGTAATTTTGGGTTGTGAGTTACCTTTTACCACAAAGTATCATTATGTTTAGATAAGTGTAATGATATTGTATGATTTAAAGGTGTAAAATATTTTGATAAAATATTTAAATTTGTCTTTAAAACTTGTCCTAACTTATCAATTTGTAAAGAGTTAACAAAAATATTTCATCAGACAAATTGTGATGGCACGAAATTTTCTCACACAATTGTCCTTCAGAAAGGTCATGCCATTCAGAAGAGCGCATGAAATTTAACAACATTGACATTTATATATCCTTGAATGAAATGTTATTTACTTCACACACCATTTTCATCTGTTGCATTGCGCAATATAAATGATAATCAGGTCTTATTGATCCACTCCTTTGACTTCCGACTGATGCAATCCTTGGATTAACTGACGTCAGAAGCGACTTTTTACACCTTCAAATACTTAGAAAGAGGCTTTTAATTCATTTTACATAGATTTATGGTACTTAATTTATAAATTACACCCATAAGAGCATTTAATATATATGAAAAGTTTCTATGAAAAGAAACATGTGACATACATTCATTATAGATTTAATATATTACGGAATTCAATTTAATTTGTTTAACCTAAGCACAAGAGATTAATAAGATAATTTTGAGCATGTTAAAGCTCAAATTCTTACATATGTCC
>MJUU01047719.1:23097-38632 GCA_002080025.1 Modiolus philippinarum | reverse complement strand
CGGGCGTCAACTTTTGGTTTCCGCATGATATCTTGAGAACCACATGTTATATCTAAACGAAACTTTGCACAGACATGAGTTATGATTAGAGGAAGAACCCTATTGATTTTGAGGTTTGTGCGACAAAGGTCAAGGTCACAACTTCTAAAAATATAACAAAAATTAAACATTTCAATAAAACCTGGAATCACAGGTTCGGTATTATTTGATAACAAAAATAGCTAAAAAAAGTTTTATTGTTCATACAAAAGTAGTTTTTATATTACTAGAACATGTTAATTCATTTCATAGTTCTTATTATGTACTCCAACTCACTTTTTTGGGTGTAATTAACTAAAAAATATCATTTAACGAAAAGTCAAAATTAAAAAATAAAAGTGACAACAAAAGTCCGAATCGATCAAAGGAAGAGACCAGTAAGGAAAATCCGTATAACATTCGACTGAATCAGGGGAACACAATCCGACACAGAACATTTTTGGCAAGCCGTCATATTCCCGACTTGGAATGGGCATTTTATAAATAAAATGGTGGGTTAAATCAGGTTTATTGATGCATCAACCTCCCGCTTATATGACGACTAACTATAGCTTCTGTGTGCCCAGATTGTGTTAATTGTCAAAGCCATAATATTACACTATTTCAATACGCCAATGTTTGACAGACCTCGAAAATAGTACTATAAAAAATAGTGCCTTTTCATTTGTAGTGACTCCAGCCAATTGATACATGTTATAATCAGCAAGATCATAGAATATTTCTAGGTGAATGACGGAGCGCAAAGAACAGTTGAAAAAACATGATTAAGTTGCATAACAACCTAGAACGGATCGAATGAAATACGACCAACTACCGAAAATTCTCTGTTGCGACTATGTACAAAATTAACCGGAACGTTTCAATTCAATTTTATTTTCTTATTTGACCATACGACATATGGTTTAAATGTATTTATTTTATCGTGTTGGAGTACATAATAAGAACTATGAAACGAATTAACATGTTCTAGTAATATAAAAACTACTTTTGTATGAACAATAAAACTTTTTTTAGCTATTTTTGTTATCAAATAATACCGAACCTGTGATTCCAGGTTTTATTGAAATGTTTAATTTTTGTTATATTTTTAGAAGTTGTGACCTTGACCTTTGTCGCACAAACCTAAAAATCAATAGGGTTTTTCCTCTTATCATAATTCATGTCTGATTCGTTTAGATATGTCATGTAGTTCTCAAGATATCATGCGGAAACCAAAAGTTGACGCCCAGACACCATTCATCAAATTAAAAGCCGAGTTCGACTTCGTCGCAACTCGGCTAAAAAAATTGGCAGGGGTTCCCCTTATAATCTAATTTATACTGTGAAGAAAAATATGTAGCAGAATATTGTTTTTCAAAGATATAGTGTTCTGGTTTGGTTAAAAAAGGGAGGTAATAAAACTAAGAAAGGTAATTAATTTAATGTGAGAAGTATTCTATATTACTAAAAGTCTTTTGCAATGTCCAGTTTAAATAAAATCTTAGATGAAATAAAATTATATTTGTTTATTCTGATCTTTTGTAAATTTATTGATTTCAGCAATACATATTACCTGAATAATAAGGGGAACCCCTGCCCAATTTTTTTTTAATGGATGTCTGAAATGGGTTGTAATGGATAGTGGAGCTTTCAGTTGCCATGGAAACCAAACCACAACACTGAATCTTTGAAAAACAATATTCAACTACATATTTTTCTTCACAATATAAATTAGATAATAAGCGGAACCCCTGCCAATTTTTTTTAGCCGAGTTGCGACGAAGTCGAACTCGGATTATAATTTTATGGATAGTGTCTGGGCGTCCGGGCTTTTGGGCGTCCGGGAGTCCGGGCGTCAACTTTTGGTTTCCGCATGATATCTTGAGAACCACATGTCATATCTAAACGAAACTTTGCACAGACATAGAGTTTTGATTAGAGGAAGAACCCTATTGATTTTGAGGTTTGTGCGACAAAGGTCAAGATCACAACTTCTAAAGTGTAACAAAAATTAAACATTTCAATAAAACCTGGAATCACAGGTTCGGTATTATTTGATAACAAAAATAGCTAAAAAAGTTTTATTGTTCATACAAAAGTAGTTTTTTATATTACTAGAACATGTTAATTCGTTTCATAGTTCTTATTATGTACTCCAACTCACTTTTTTTGGGTGTAATTAACTAAAAAATATGATTTAACGAAAAGTCAAAATTAAAAAAAAGGGAAGTAATAAAACTAAGGAAGGTAATTAATTTAATGTGAGGAAGTATTCTATATTACTAAAAGTCTTTTGCAATGTCCAGTTTAAATAAAATCTTAGATGAAATAAAATTATATTTTGTTCATTCTGATCTTTTGTAAATTTATTGATTTCAGCAATACATATTACCTGAATTATAAGGGGAACCGCTGCCCAAATTTTTTTGAATGGATGTCTGAAATGGGTTGTAATGGATAGTGGAGCTTTCAGTTGCCATGGAACCCAAACCAGAACACTGAATCTTTGAAAAACAATATTCAACTACATATTTTTCTTCACAATATAAATTAGATTATAAAGAGAACCCCTGCCAATTTTTTTTGCCGAGTTGCGACGAAGTCGAACTCGGCTCTTTATTTTTCTTAGATATGGTGTACTTGTACATGAGATAATATCTCATGTGTACACTTTGTTTAATTACTATTATCTAAATTTATATTAATTCTAAAACCGAAGGATTAACTCCCTCCATCGTAGTTTTGTCCTTAGCTATATTTGATATTACTGGTTATTCGGATTTCGTTTGGCTTTATGCATTTTAAACATTTTTTGAAATTATGGCTTTCCTCTGTTTGGGTTCCAGTGCTGCTGATGAGGAATAAATTTCCGAAATGGCCATACAGCTCATTAAAATTATTGCAGTTGGAGTTAACATATGAGTTATGGTCTCATGTTCATTTACTCCATATCCTTTTGTAAAATATTTTATAATTTGATGAATGGTGTCTGGGCGTCCGGGCGTCCGGGCGTCCGGGCGTCAACTTTTGGTTTCCGCATGATATCTTTAGAACCACATGTCATATCTAAACGAACTTTGCACAGACATGACTAATGATTAGAGGAAGAACCCTATTGATTTTGAGGTTTGTGCGACAAAGGTCAAGGTCACAACTTCTAAAAATATAACAAAAATAAACCTGGAATCACAGGTTCGGTATTATTTGATAACAAAAGAAGCCAAAAAAAGTTTTTTTGTTCATAAAAAAGTAGTTTTTTATATTACTAGCACATGTTAATCTTATTATGTACTCCAACTCACTTTTTTGGGTGTAATTAACTAAAAAATGTGATTTAACGAAAAGTCAAAATTAAAAAAGGGAGGTAATAAAACTAAGGAAGGTAATTAATCTAATGTGAGGAAGTATTCTATATTACTAAAAGTCTTTTGCAATGTCCAAAATCTTAGATGAAATAAAATTATATTTGTTTATTCTGATCTTTTGCAAATTTATTGATTTCAGCAATACAAATTACCTGAATTATAAGGGGAACCCCTGCCCAAATTTTTTTTGAATGGATTCTGAAATGGGTTGTAATGGATAGTGGAGCTTTCAGTTGCCATGGAAACCAAACCAGAACACTGAATCTTTGAAAAAAAAGAATTTTGCTACATATTTTTCTTCACAACATAAATTGGATTACAAGGAGAACCCCTGCCAATTTTTTTAATGAAAGTGGGAGTCAGAATGTTTTGATTACAGCAATACATATTACTTGGATTATAAGGGGAACCCCTGCCAAATTTTTTTTTCTTTTTTTTTTTTTTTTTGATTGGTGGTCTGAAAAGGGTTGTAATGGATAGTAAAGCTTTCAGTTGCCATGGAAACCAAACCAGAACACTGAATCTTTGAAAAACAGTATTCTGCTACATATTTTTCTTCAAAATTTTAGAAATATGTATAAACCGGATTATAAGGGGGGCCCCTGCCATTTTTTCTTTTAAAAAGGGGAATGCTTTGATTTTACCTGGATTATAAGGGGAACCCCTGCCCAATTTTTTTTTATTTTTGAATTGTGGTCTGAAATTAGTTTTAATGGATAGTGGAGCTTTTGGTTGCCATGGAAACCAAACTAGAAAGCTGAAATTTTTAGAAAAAGGTCTCCTGATACATACTTCTACGATTTCAGCATATTCAAAAACTAGATTTTAAAAGGGGAACCACTGATTTTTTTAAAGGGACTTGGAATGTTTTGACCATGCAGCTATTAGCAATACATATCACCTAGATTATAACCCCTGCCAAATCTTTAGCCAAGTCACAACAAAGTCAACATCCTGCAAAAGTTTCATTTTAAGTCTCTGATTGAAGTAAAAGAATTCATATGCTTATGTACAACTATCTGCATGTACGATGATGTACTTATGAAAATAATAAATATTCGCAACTCGGCTTTAGCACCTTTGGTGCGTTTTCTGATTTTCTTCTGTTAAGATGCAGATACGTTGTGACAATGAGATTTGAAATTCATTATTATCGACAATGAATCATAGATTAAGACTTTTTGTTTTGACATTTGGATACCCTGAACCGACGATTTTTATTTCGGATGACGAATCGAAATTTGTCATATTTATTTTTAGTGCTTTTCTGTCAATAAACCATTTTCCATCATTAGTTCTTTATCAGCCTTTATACAGTTCTGTTTTTGTGTTTTTCTTTGCTTTCCAAATATGTTTTGATTCCACTGAAGAAACAGTTGTTGCTGATAGAATAAAAAGTAACTTCGATATTTTTCAGATTGTCTATTTGTAAGTGTTCTTAGGCATGGACCATTTGATTTTCAGGAAGGTGGGCTGGGATTTTTTTTTTCTCTAACCAGCACCTAGGTTGAAAAAAATAATCTGACCCTCACTCTGTACCCTAGAAAGAAGCCTGTCTCAACAAAATTTCCTAGCATAGTGGATATGAGAAAAAAATATCCGGCTTGAGTAAAAATTCCAGCCCCCTCCCTCCCTGAAAATCAAATGCTTCGTGCCCTATCACGTTAATCTTGTTAAAAGAAGTTTCTTTATACAGAGGTATTACAAACTTGAAACTGCACGTTCCACACATCTTGTCCACATATTAAAGATATAAGTGTACACAGCATAGCAACATCCAGTGTCTCAGTAACATCAAATCTGTAAACAAATGCAATTGAATTGATCATAAAATCAGCGAGGTCATAGATCACTAGATGCGAATTATTGAATGAACGACTATTTTTATCGTTTCTTTACAAAAATCAGGTGAAGTCACATTGGAAGAATATTTTGCTATTTAGCTTTATCGGTTATCTATATGAATTTCCTTACAGAGACTGAAATGGAAGTATTACTGAACAGGTCATGATACACAAATAATGAGTCACTGTCAAGAAGGTGCGTCGCTATGCGTCGTGTTCATACGCGTCAATATACGATCATTCGTTGAACTAATTGAGAATGAATGTCAATTCTTACAATCAACAAGGTAGTTACCATACTAAAATAGCTTATTTCAATTTGTTATTTTTTTTTTCTATATAATTTTGTGAATTACCGATGAAACAAATACAGAGCATTTTGTTAAAATACGGACATTATCACGGCATAACGCATCAAACTCATCCCCGCAGACTTCCTTATTACTGTCCGTATCAAAGACAAAATGTTCTATATTCCATATAGGGTCTGTAAGTCTCGTAATGTGACAAAGAGAAATCACGATAAAACTGCAATTTGAAAACGTTTCACGCCTAAATATGACGTTGTAGGATTATGACGTTCAAATGTTTTGCCTGAAACGTCATACGTTTTTGTTAAAAATGCAACTTCCGGGTTCAGATTATGTACCCGGAAGTTCCAAAATTAAACGAGACTTACAGACCCTATTGATACAACTGACGTTACAATAATTGACGGTAACTATAATAAGAGGTCGCACAAATCACCATAGGAACGTAGCACAAGAAGATTCATAATCAAAAGTCCGGAGACAACAAAAATAACATTAATGTACATTTAAGACAAAGGTGATAATTCAAATATGTATATGATATAATTATACGGAATGAGGCGTTAGAAAGACATCTAAACTAACAAAAAAAATCACCTCGGCTAACTAATGCTTAAACAATCTTATAAATGCTGCCACCCATTGCCCGACAAAAGAACTTAAACACCTTTTCTGTAAATCGCTTATCTAGAGACCTGTACAATATGCAATTGATTTTATACAAAATAAAAGGACACATATGCTTTTATTATATAAAGCCTAAGACAATACACAATAACTTGTGTTGGTACATAAAGTAACCTTACATTTCGTAATAAACTATCCCACAATTGTAAACTCTCCAATGATACACGTAGAACATTACAAGAAAAGTAACGCCTAAGAAAACCAACCATTCAGGAAAATCGCCAATTTTAGTGGCAATTCCAACGTTGATAGCAGTTATTCCTGAAAATAGAAAAACAAATATTTATGATCACAAGTGTTATGTGATATTTACTGAAATACTTCATAGCAAATATATAACAAATATTTTTCAAAGTGGCGATTTTTAACAACAGTTAGTCTCCTCTAAGTTGCCATCTTTTTGAAAACCACCATTTAAGCTGTAATGTTATTAAAGAATTTTTTCTGGATTTTTCTGGATATACCTGTCATTTTCATGGTATTATGTTACTTTCAGTTGATCCATGAGACAAGATATATAGGTTGTGTTTGGTCCGCAAGCACTGTGTCCGGAAGTTAAATTTGTGTATTCAGTATAATCATGATGTTAACATGCATCCATCCACAAGTATTCATATTCAATCTGCCTTTACAGTGTATAGAATTTTACAAAAGAGTGAAGCTAAGAGTGTCAAAATCAGATTATTTATATAAAGTCCAATAAAAAGAATAAAGCGGATTTCGGTGGATGCATTTATTTTCGTGGGTTCCAGTTTTCGTGGTGTTGCTTAGATTCAAGGATTCGTGGGTTTCTAAATTCGTAGTTTTCGACCTTCTATCTTTCAATGTAACAGGAATTTTGTATTTCATTGTGTTTTTAATTTCGTGGTTAGAGTCAACCACGAAATCCACTAAACTTGGCACCAAACTAAAAATAGTACTTTCACAGTATTACACAATCTACCTGTATACATAAATATAGATTACACCACAAGATCCCGCTCATTACCATATTTTATCCACTAGAGATAGTTAATTTTAAAATTTTAATTGCGAGGCTTGCCGAGCATTTTAAAATTTATAAAATCTAACTATCGAGAGTGGATAAAATATAAATAATAATAATAAAGTGGTGTAATCTTTTTCTCTAATGATGAATGAAAAACACCGAAAATTATATTCCGAATAGATTTGGCGGGAAATAGCAGGGGCCTTTATTCAACATACGTTGAATAAAGAAAATTTATCTAACGGGTCAAAACCGGTTTAAACTTGTCATATCATTAGAGAAAGAAAATTATGTCTCATATTATGAAATCAACTTATAGGAAAAAAGAATTTAAATCGCATCTGTAAGAATAGAAATAGACGTGGGAATTTCATTTCTAAGGAATTCTGCATTTTTGGGTGATATTTGCAACACAAATCTACAAGTAAATATCAAGATATTGTGTGTTTGGTTAGTGTACATTATAATTGTAAGCTAATTAACAAAATATTTGATAAGCTGTCATAAGAGTGCTTAAATAAAATTATGATGACATTCAAATGGAGTACGATATAATACAATGAGGTAGAAGAAGTATAATTTAGTATGTAGCTTTTCCAAAACGAAATATATTTACATTCATGGCATTCAAGATAAAAAAGCATTACATTAAAATCTAAAAGGGACTAATCTAACCTTTTGTGCCAACCAGATTTGATATTTTTACATATGTTAAACAATATGAAAGGAAAAGGTTAAGTATAATTCCAAAAAATAATCGCACAATTTTGTAATTCTACAGGATATTGGTACAATGTTTAACATCAAGTAAATGAACAAATTAATGGATATGGAGTAAATGTGCAGGGACACATTCCCTATAAATTTAAGGTAAGATTAAGCAAATAGAACAACGCTTTAATTGTTGTTCTTCATCTTAAAGTCACCATGAGGCCTTCAACAAAGAGCAGACACTCTTACTTGATCTGCACTGATGAGACATAAGTTATCGAAATGCGCATATGCAGAACACAAATTAACAGTAACTTCGGTTTTTGTTATTTACTTCATAGTTAGTTCAAGACGACCCTAAGCACCGGTTTAAGCGGAATTCACTTGCTAAATGTTTAACAACGCCACACCCATCCCCTGTTTTACATCATTTTTGTCATGAATGCAGTGTTGTCAACAAGCATAACATTTTGGGCAAAGTATTCATACAAACACTGTCAGCCGTTGCCCGACAAAGGGACCAATAGACAATACAACATGATCACAGGGCACTCATCGAGTAGTTTGTAAGAAGGGAGATGTGGGCAACATATATGCAGATGGGAAGAAAAATAGTTCATCAATTACAAATAAGAAAGCCATAAATTGAATTTTGATAGTGCATTCATATGAGAAATTTTCACATGAGCAAATACACCATAACTGACAAAATATACGGAGCATACATCTCAATCACGGGGAATCTTTTTACGAAGGAACCATATTTGAACTTGAAGTATTACTTAAGAGAGTATGAATCAGAGAAGATTTGCAGGTATAAACTATTACCTTTTATGTTGAGAAGCTTTGATAAGGGAGCAAAGTAAACAAAAAAAATTGAAAATCCATGAAAAATGTTTGATATACAAGACGTCAATATTTGCCGGAAAAGGGTTCTCTCTAGAGATTTCCTGCATTTTTCCATTGGCTACTTATATGACTTAAGGTAAATGCAAATATAATTGCTACCACACAATGAAAAGATACAATTATTTTGATTGATATTTAACAAATATGTCATTTAAATGAGCTCTTTAGTTAAAAAAATAAATATAAATCAAAATCTAAATTTTAGCTTCTTAGGAAATTATCAAATTATGTTTTACTGTAGAGTTCATTCTTTGAAAAATGCACAGTGCTTGTGGCCATGTTTGTGTCAAATCATAATGAAAAAGGCAAATAGTTTAGAAAAATCTATAAATCATTCCTTAAAAGACTTGTTTAATCCTATAAGGGTAGTTGAAAGGGGACAAATGCTTAACCATGTTCTGCACTATTGTTTATGGTGGAATCTATACGAATAGAATAATATTTGTTTAAAAGCTCCTATACAACAGTCTTATCCTCAGAATTTTTTGTAAAGAACATTTCATACAACTATCCTAATGCACACGAATCGTGGAAAATATTTATAAATTTACCTGTCGTAATAAGATCTGCTGTATGGTCAAAGATGTCCGTAATTGAATTTTCTACATTGAATCTTCTTGCATGTCTTCCATCCATGTTATCAAAGTTTTGATGTGTAAACATTCCCATAAAACACCAAAGCAACAACCAAGAAGGAACCTTAAAACATAATTATTTTGCCACTAAATTGGTCTTCAGAATAATTAATATTTATCTGCACTGAAGACATAAACTTGGATTATCAGATCAAAAATACCCAGAATTTTTATACTATATTATTGTGTTGAATTGCTGGCGTGTAAGGTTCTCTGTTGTTGTTTTATTTATTTTTCCCAGTTTTGTAGTAGATTTTGGCTTTTGGGCAGTCCTGTCTTCCATGTTGATGTACAAAGTTATAAAAATTTTATACGATGTTGTTCTGGCGCTGTGAATAAATATATATTAGACCTCACTTGTTTCCTTAATTTTCTGAGTTTCTTTCATTGCCAAACATATAAAGGAATTTTTATCAGAAAATCTATGCAGTTTATATTTTACATATGTTTATATTTTTAATCGTACTGAAGATATGTTACTTTTATATTTTTCTATATCTAAAATACCTCTAAGCTAAGGTATATACGATAAATTCACATCTATTAAGAAGGCATTACTTTTTGTATTTTTATTTTATCTAAACAATGCATCCCTCTCTTCTATATATATATTCAACATATTAAAAAGGACAAGTATTTTTTTTTTAAAGTTTTTTGTTCAGTCGCCCAGAACTTTAATTCTTGCAGAAAATCGATAAGAAAAAGCTACAAATGTGTAAACTACAATTAAATGATCAATATACTCACAGTTTCTTTCGCTGTGGGTGCTAAAACCATTGCAATAATGCACGGAATTAAGTTAGCTACAAGTCCAGCTGTAGTGATAACAGTTGGACACACACTTTGTGGAATGAATGACTCTAGTTTTGTCCATAATGAAGCGAACAGATTCTCGTGAACACTATCAGACTGTGCTCGATATACGTATTTGGCACACTCTTGTTTTTGGTACTCTGACAACCGATACATCATATCTTTGCTTCTTGGTCTAAAAAAGAATAAGCAAAACGAAAATATGTCATTTTTAGCTCACCTGGCTATGCCAGGATAAGCTATTGCCATCACTTGGCGTCCGCCCCCTTCCGTTCGTCCGTCGTCCGTTTTGGCAAATAACTCAAAAATCGTTATAGATATAAAAAAAGTAAAAATGATCAGCACGAGAAGATCTGCCCATGCTGAAATTTTGAAGAAAAACTGATAACCCGTCTAAGAGTTATTGCCCTTTTTCCGTAAAATTTTCAAAATTTTGATGTTTTTTATTTTTTTTTATCAAAAAAACTATAACAGATAGAGGTTAAGTTTTTATTGCAAAAATGTTCAGCATGTTAAGATCTACCCACATGGATATTTTGAAGAAAATCCAAGTAGCTATATAGGAGTTGTGGCCCTTTATTGGTCAATTTTTTTCGTGATTTTTTACTTTTTGTCCTATATTTCAAAAAACGCTTTGAGATAGAGGTCAAGTTTAATTATTCTATTATGCATAGACCTTAAATTTCAACGTCAAATAATTGAATTTTTTAGGGAATTCTTGTCCTGGGTAGAACTTTTTTGTCTTAAAACCCAGAGAGTTCATATTTGGTATGTATATACATTAGATCATGGCGGAAAGTCCCATAATAGGATTAGGTCACAGAGACCTTGACCTTGAGTGTCAAGGTCAAATAATTGAATATTAGGGAATTCTTGTCCTAGGCAGAATTGTTTGTCTGATAAGGCCCAATGTGTTTATATTTGTATATGTATATACTTTAGGTCACGGAGGATGTCACATATAAGAATGAGGTCACTTTGACCTTGACCATGGATGTCAAGGTCAAACTTTGTTGCTTTTTTAACTAGACTTTTGTATTAATGTGCAAACACGTCTATTTTTTTAATGTTTTGCCACTGGCACCCCTTATACATTTTAATATTATAAATCTTGATAAGAAGAAATGGATGATACTTTCTGCAAACCCAAGGGGTAGTCCTCATCCCTACACGCAATTTTAACAAAATTATCAATTATCATGAAAGGGTTTGATTTCTACATATATTTTCTTATTACTCATAATTATATAAATTGAATGTTACATATCAAATTCCCCTGGGATTGACCCCTACCCCCTAACATCACACACTTTTAGAGAATTATAAAGTATCTTAAAACTGGTTGAGATCCCCACCCCTAAACCATATATAGTCTCATTACTTATGATAAGATGAATTACTTGATTCATACTTGGACCCAAGGGGTAGTCTACATCCCTACAATTTTAAGAGGTTTTTTATTTTTTTGAAAACAATTGAGATCCCCATCCGTAAACCATATTTTCTCTCATTACTCAAGACATAAAGAATTGGATGTTGCATATCAAATTCCCCTGGGGTTGTCGACCATCCCCAACACTCCTATCTTTTAAATGATTATAAAACCGTGCGAGATTTCCACCCTTAAACCATAGATATTCTGATTACTTATGATGAATTGATTAATACATACCTGAACCATGCTCCACACACCCTGTTAAAGAATTTTAAGATATCACGAAAACTGTTGAGATCCCAACCCCTTAACCAAATATAATCATATTACTGATAATCATGATAAGGTGATCTTCAATGATCTGATTGATTATTCTGGAAGTGGTCTGTCCATCAATAGCTTTTAACTATAATTTATTGTGAAAGGGTTGGGAATCCTGAGCCCAAACCAAATTAAATCTTTACTGACAATGACATGAATTGATTGATACATATGAAGGGGAGACATCAGTTTAAGTTGACTAAAACAATTCTAGTTTTAAGCCATTCTCTACACATAGGGTAGGGCTTGGATCAAAGAAAACGAGTTAAACTCCACTGCAATTTTTGCACCTGTCCCAAGTCAGAACTATGTCGGTCATTAGCTTGTCCTTTTCTTCTTATAAAGTTTAGTTCCTTGATATTTGGGTTACTGGATGTGCTTTGTTTCCATTGATTTATTACAGTGCCTCACTGTATTGAAGACAGTGTGGTGACCGCTAGACGCTTTGTTTGGCTCGTTTTAACGTGGAGATGGGAAGTTGTGTCCTTGACATTTACCCCATTTCCTGTCTTTTTCATAATTATTGAATTGACGGTTCGGTTTTTACTTCCTTTATATCAATTCTTGGCCATTTCGTTCTCCATTTTTGGTCTTTTAAAAGGCCATACAAGTCAGAAGTTACCAAAAAATACCTTATATAAATGGTTTAATAATTTTTTTTTATGAAAGGATGTGGAGTAAGTGAACACGAGACAATAACACATATGTTCATTCCAACTGCAGTAATTTCAATGAGCTGTATGGCCATTTCGGAAATTTATTCCTCATCAGCAGCACTAGAACCCGAACATAGGAAATCCATTATTGCAAAAAATGTTTAAAATGCATAAAACCCAACGAAATTCGAATAATCAGTAATATCAAATATAGCTAAGGACAAAACTACGATGGAGAGGTTTAAACCTTAGGTTTTAGAAATTACATAAATTTAGATAAAAGCAATTGATCAAAGTGTACACATGAGATATAATCTCATGTACAAGTTCACCAAAGTATGTATTTGAACATTTAACAGTCGTGAATATGCCTTACTTTGGCAGTCATGACTGGAAATATAGACATGCATATCAAAATATGCAAACATTTCATACTTTGTGATCTAGCCTCTGAAAAAATCGTAAAGGATATAGTGACGAATGGATCCAAACATCCAGACTTTTTATAAACAGACATTTCAAAAACTGCTAATTTGTTAGTATAGAACAATAAAAGCAAGGAGAATTCATACAAGGGAAAAAGCAAAATTACTGGACAGAATGACCAAAAGCCAAAGTCTGTGAACCATTAAGACAAAGCAGGCGAATGCCACCAAAAAATTGTAGACCGCAACAGCCCTGGCTTGGTACAGGCATTCAAAAGAAATAGTGGGTTAAACTGGTTTTATGTCGCGCCAAACCTCTCCTGGCATTGCGGTTGTGCCCGGTAGCAACTCTAGAGTATTGCCACCGAGAGGTCGTTAGACAGGGGAATAATCATCCGAGTGCTTAGTAAAAACGAGTTTGTGAAAGATCTGTTGGGTTGCTGACTGGTAAAGGTCATATTCTAAATCTGAGACAAAGCCAAATAAAATCCATCGTAAACAAGACCAGGGAGAAACTTTGTCCCTTTGTACACTTGTCATGAGGTATGAGTAAAACTCATTGTTTAAGGCCTCATGGTGACTTCAAGATGAAGAACAACAATAAAAGCGTTGTTCCAGTACTTATTATTACCATGTATTTGTAGAGACTTTGTCTCATTTGCATTTACTCCATATCTCTTCATCGTTAATTTTAGACTGGAGTTTGTCCTCCCTGCAGTATGGAGTCCGTAAAAGAATTCCACGTGAGAGAGATGCATGCTCTATAAACATTTCAGTTATGGTGTACTTGTTCTTGAGAGAATTTCTCATATAGATACGCCATCACACTTTCACATTTTGGCTTTTTTTAAAAAATTTTTGTAATCTAAAATTGTTATTCTGACAACCTGTTTTTGTATGAAAAAGAAAGGAAATGTGGTAAATGTCAAGGAGACAACATCCCATATCCAGGTTAAAACGACCCAAAACAAAGCATCTAGGGTTCACCGTACGGTCTTCAACACAGTGAGGAACCTCACACCATATATTTGTCCACATCTTATGATTTTATTATGCCAAGTTTTCTTACAATTGGCTCGATGAGTGCCCTATGGTTGTTTTAATGTTGTGATCGTCTTCTATTGTCTTTTTGTCGGGCAATGGATGACAGCGATTGTAAGAACACTTTGCCAGTTAAGTTTATGTTTGTTGACGATCCCGCATCCACGGATAATTAGGTAAAAAACATGGATGTAGCGTTGTTGGACAATTAGCAACGAATTCCGCTCAAACCGGTGCTAGAGGCCGTCTTGTAATGAGGTATAAGTAAAAATCATTGTTGAAGGCCTCATGGTGACTTCAAGATGAAGAACAGCAATAAAAGCGTTGTTCCATTGCTTATTATTACCATGTATTTGTACAGACTTTGTCGCATTCGCATTTACTCCGTATCTCTTCATTGTTAAATAGATATTGCAACGGTAAATCTATATCAGAAACGTACACCATAGACAAAGACAAAACTAAAAAACAACTGTGTGATAAGCACCGACATAAAAATGTCAACCGCAATGGACTTTACTTGGTACAGGCATTCCGAAAGAAATGATGGGTTAAACCGGTTTTTATAGCTCGCCAAACCTCCCCCTCCCACTGCGGTGATGTCCGGTAGCAACTCAACAACAATTTCTATCGAAAGGTCGTAGACAATTTAAAGAAATGGTCACCCCAGTGTTAAGTAAAAAAGAATCTTTAATCAGAGTTCGGACCGAAACTTTAAATTTTTCCACAAGGGTTTGATATCTTTCAAGTGGAAACAGAAACAAACGTTCAAATTATTAAAGAGTGTCCAACTGCATGCTTGCTCTGTTGAACATCTCTTGAAGTAACATATTATTATGATTTTTAAGTGAACCGTTACATTCGATATGTGCCAATCTAATTGTGCTAGTTCAAAAACGACTGGGGTTTACTGGTTAAATCAGTTTTGCTATCAATGAACATTTCAGTTGTAATGAAATACTATGTATGACTGAAAGTCCGCTTCCTGTTATTTTACTTTCCTTTTTTGACATTATGTTTATATTCAAAAATATATAATAAAATATACATACTTCTAACTGCATGTGTTTGGTTTGAATCTGCTCTTTATATGACCATTTTAAACATTTATAGTTGATGGAATTCTTTTTTTTTTCATTCAAGCAGAAAGTTAAATAGCTAACTTGAAATCATGAGATAAAAAAAGTGTGGATATGATAAAATAATTCAACACATGATTAACCTTAATCAAATGAAAAAGAAATGAAATTTACATATGTCACAAGTAATGACTGTGTTCGCAGAGCGAAACACAAAAGTCTCCCAAACGAACTCCCATATCTAGCAACCCTCCTGCGTAGTTTCATCCAATTCTGAGCACTTTGAATTTTCCCGCC